>ML836958.1:39879-52938 GCA_009831015.1 Picea engelmannii | reverse complement strand
CGTATCGGGGATTTCAAAGACATGAAACCCTTGCATTACGAAACTGCGATATGCGAATTCCCGACACCATTATAAGCCCTTGATCCAAGGGACACGTGTCGAGCATCCAGAGAGAATCGGGGATCGGGACATCGCAAGTCCCGAGTATAGGTGTGTTGTGTCATCGTAAAAGCCGAAACCCCGATGGGAGGTTACACGGTTGCAGTCATATGGTAAGTGGTCATATGAACCATGGTATAGCCAAGGGGGCTAGCCAGCGTAAAGGCGCATCGAGAATCCAGAGGACTGGTGCGCCATGACATTGAAAGGCGCCAAACCTCGATAGAAGGAACCCCGAATCCAGGTATAGAGTCAGGGATTGGCATTTCGCTAATACGGGTTTGTGGAGATTTCTTCCTGTATGGGAGATTAACCCAAAAATTTTAAAATTATGATAGTGGGTGTGTTACAATGTACATAGCAATGATGTTGTGTAGTCTCTACAGGAAGGAAAACACAACTCATTTCTTTTTACAATGGGTACCTATTATACACACAGTAGCAAAAGGGTACTCTTTTGACTGGGAAAAGATACCGTCGAACAATTTTTTTCCAGAGATTACAAGTTATCAGTCACTATGAGCCAAAGGGAAACTGTCCCAATTTTTCATGTTGGCTTATATTATGGATGTCGTCTGTTTCATGATGCATTTTCCACTAATGGAATGGACCTGGACTCCAAATACCGTCGAACCCATACATATCTATCATTCAAAGATTTGGGAAGAAAAGGAAAAAGACTTCCTTTATGAGATCTGCAACTAGGTAGTGGTGGCAATGCACACCACCATATATGGCTATCCCCCTCCCGTAATTTCAAAAAACATTGTGGCTAACCTAGGCAGAATAATAGACTGGTATATCGAGGAACACTTCTCCTATATTAGGTTTTTTGGCAGTTCAGTTCCTCCATATGCGCTACTGCAATTTTTACCAGATCGACTAGGGTGTCAAGAGGTCGCACAACAAACTATTCTCAGTGGTATTAGCAAGGATTTCAAAGAGGTAAAAAAAAAGGTATGGCCCTCTTTTCCCCTGCAGATTGGTACATTTTCCCTACTAGAATTAGGCCACTCTAAAGTAGAAGTCCTGGCCTTGGAAGAAATAAAGCTGGTCATCATTGAATTCAAGAAGCATGACCCACAGAAGGTCGTGGGTAATCACATGGCCAACTCCAATTTAAAAGGGTATGAACACGAGGATTATCCCTAAGACGAGATTTTTCGAGGAGTGAGATCCTATCCAGAGGTCTTGAGTCAGGTTTGAGCTCTGCCACTCGATAAAATGATTGATTTTTGTGACTTCCAAAGGAACTGAACAAGTAGTCTCCCTAAATTTTTACAAGGAGTAACCCCAACATCTACAACTGCACAACAAACACAAACCCGAAGCTCAGAAGAAGTAAGCTCCAATGGACAAGAAAACTAGGAAATCTTGGAGAAGACTGAGGTGTCTACTCATAAATAAGAGATCCCATCAACAAATTTATCAGGTGACCAAGCCAAATATCATGCAAAGGCACGGACAAAGGAGGGAGAAGAAAGACCACTAATTTCACCAGATAAATCAACTACAAATGCGGCCAGGAAACAGTCGTCCATCGAAATAGACAACGCTATATAGTTCATCACACCATTTCAATTCACTAGAGGGAATCCAAATGCAGAGGTAACATTCATACAGGACCTTACACCCATTTCAGTCGAAGAGTTGCCTCCTTCCAATTTCTTTTTCAGCAAGAAAAGGAAGGTTGTAGTGAAGAGAGAAATACACCAAAGGGAAGGTTCAGCTGTCAAAAGACACAGGGTGATCAATGATGGAGAATCCTTAGAGGAGGTATACTTTCTTGAACAAGTAGTAGGTTCATTGGGGTCTTTTGCAACAACCAACCAATTTTCAGTCAAAAATTTAAAAGAGCAACTAAAGAAGAAAGATCCGCAAATAAGCCAATTGCAGAATCAAATGAAGACTATAGAAAAGAATGTCTGGGGTGAGGTCAACAAGGACTTCAAGAATATTAGATCCAACGACAAACATGAAATCCAATAGATCAAATCCAACCTCGAGGAGATGCATAGGAATATAAAGGTGAGCCAAGGACGCATCACCCAATAGGATGAGTTGGTAAGGCAACTGCAAGCCAAGGTAAGCTCTACCAAAAACATGATTGTAGATATAACAGTGTCCCAAGATCAGGCTTTGGAAGTGAAAAAGGAACTGGAAGTAGCACAACAAAGCCTTTTCACCAAGGTTGAAACTATCCAAGATCATTTTCGGGTGATAGATAAAGAATTAAATAACATTTGTTTAAGAGCGAGAGAAGTTATTTCTGCCCGTACTACCTTCCAAGAAGTGGTTGCGTCATCAGCGAAAGAGGGAGTAGCTATGACTTCTAGGTTGTCTATTTTGGAACAGACCAGAGGTGATATAATACTAAAATCTTGGGAATCTAGCGTGGATAAAAGAAGGAAAATGTCTAAGGAAGTGAAGGAGTTTTGTTAAGAGGCTTTCCAATCAGTCAACAAAGAATCATTAGGCCTTGATAAATAAGATAGCTATGGAGTACTGGGACAGATTAACATAAAAAAACATCAACTTGAAATTAAGACAGATATGGAAGAGGCTCAGGCCAAAATCTCACAGATAAAAAATGTTGATATTATTTAGATAAATAGATGGATAGTGAAGCCTAATATGCAAGTACAGTCTACAGTTTCAGAAGATATATGAATGGAAGAAAGATTACCTTAATTGGAAAATAAATTCTATATATTTTGAGGCTAATAATTTAACAGAGCCTTCCAGGATGGTGGGACAATTTGTGAGAAGATGTATCGAATGTATTGAGCAAGGAAAAGGTAGCACTGCTAGAAATAAATGAGATGACTTGTGTATGTTATCCATTTCAAAGATGGGGAACTAGAGACAAAAACACCTTTGCCAACATAATGAGGAGACTGGCAAAAAAGATGCAAGAGAAGCGTTTCACATTTTACATTTTGTAACTTTTACTATTTTATAAATAAGGGGAATTACAACCATTTAAGGTTGAGAATATTTTGTATAAATATAAATTTCTAAGGTTAAGCATGGGCTCCTTCTTGTCGTATTGTAACTAAGAAAAATCATCTTTTGTCAGTATTAATACAAGTGGAGATAGGGATTCCAAATTTTGTGTTGTTTGAGTTATGTGCCCTCTTTGTATCTCATATCTTATGTTCTCTTTAAGTCATTCCTGAACAAATGAATGATTACAATTTAGTACAACAACTATTGTGATTACATTTCATTAGTATTTAATTAGCAAGAAAATTTTCCTCTGTATTTGTTATCAGTAAATACAAGACCTCCTTGTTATTTAGATTACTACATCTTATATTCTTTCAAGAGTGCATTCTACATTTCCTTCTACTATAAACAAGGCAATATTCTTCTGTCATTGACACCTTATTTTGTTTAATAGTTTTATAATTATCTTCTCCTCTTTCAATTTGATAAATTGACTCAGATGAAGAAATACAACATATGTTCTATTCAGATATTAATTTCGTTTGAGTATTTCACTTTTGCAAAAATAACGGAATAAAAATCACTTTTAAAACCAACTTTCCTTAATTCTTGATGCCTGACATTATTCTTTGAGCCTTAAGTTTAATCTCAGGAACAACATCTTTTTGGCGCCATTGTCGGGGACAGAGAGACGAAGTCATTTTTCCCTGGGAGAATGACATGGTAAGTTTCTTTCTTTGATAGTGAACAAACATAGAATATAGTATTAAGGGTAATTTTAATTTTCAGCTGGCGACTCCACTACTAATTAATTGGCATCCAGTTGAAGGAATACCAAAAAAATCTGGATGATAAGAGGAGCATGCCCGTATCCAACTCTAAAAAAAATTTAAAACCAAGGGGATACCTTAAGCATACCACTACTTCTACAAGTAATGTTTATCAACCCAAACCCACATGGGCTAATACTAAGGTTCCTTCTGAACAATTAACTCCGCAAGAAATTTCCACCCAAATCTATTTTAGAGAAACACAGGATGATAGAGTTGAAGCCAAAATCATAAATCCCAATTTTGTTTTACTCGAGATTAAGACTGAAACTGATCCAATCACATCCTTTACTAATAAAGGAAAAAGACCCATCTTGATACCTGCTTCGATTGATATTCCATTAGTCCCCGAAATAAAATTTCCATCTTCCCGAAGTTTCGAAGAACATTACTTACACTTTGATTCGAATCCTGCTGGATCTCCAGTTTATATATCCTTTAATTCTGAAGAACCTATCCCGCATCTCTCGTTTCCCCCCTTTTCTGATTTTCTATCTCTTGGTGATCAGTTCCTAGAACCCCTTTCTCTTCATCCCAAAGTAACCCAAAGGCCATTTCACATATTTGAAAACCCTCTCTATAATCTCCAAGTTTCATCCCCTAGATTATCAATGGTTGTTGTCGGAGGAGGTGCTTTCGGAGGTGGCAGAAAAGGGGGAGGATTTGGTGGTCAAGGTGGAGGAGGAATTGGTGTTGTACGAGGAGGAGGAGGTAGTCAAGGACCATGCCCACCTCCTATAATCTTTGCTAAAGTAGCTGCTATGTATGATCCTTTAGTCCTCCCTGTTCCTCTCCATGATTTACCTGAAAACTGTATGAAAAAACTGCCTAAGTTCATAGGGGAGGGAGACTTAATGGCTACAAAACAAATAAATGTTTTTGATCAATTAGCCGATATCCTTGGACTTAAGCACAAGGATGTTTATTCAAGACTCCTAATTCAAAATTTTGAAGGACAGGTGAGAACTTGGTTCTGAAGGCTACCTGCAGGTTATATAAGAACATATGACGAGTTAGAAAATTCATTTCTCAGACAATGGGGAGAGAGGAAAGATCATGTTTATTATTTAACCAAGTTCGGAGCTTTAAGAAAGAAAAAATCAGAAACAGTTTTCGAATTCACTTAGATATTTAATAAACTATATAACAAAATTCCAGTTGAGGTTAAACCTTCACAACCTGCACCAAAGGTGACTTTCACAGGAGATTTTGAGCCTGACTTTTCCTTACTGTTGAGGGAAAGGAGATCTATCGACCTCATAGGAATGCACGATGATGCTAAAGAAATAGATTCAAATATGATGGCATTGGGAAAGTTAAAAGCTAAAATCAAAACATGAAATAAAAAAACCAGACAATTCATAGAACAAGAGGGACCTTCTGGATCTGGGAGGCCTGTGGAAGAAAAAATGGATGACATGGAAAAAATAATCAAAGAACTATCTAATAAAATCATGAAAATGGAACTGGATCAATCTAAAATGGATCAGTTCGTTAGAAAATATTTCAAGAGGAATCCTAACCCTCAAATAAAAAAAAGAACAATAAAAAATGAAGATCAAAAGATTCAGAGCCCCATTAAAAACAAAAATTTTATAGGAGGGGATGATGTGTGAAAATTTGAGGAGTTAGAGGAAGATATGAATAATCTTGGTGATTATTTTCAAGAACCTTATGTGATGAGGCGGGATTATGAAAGGTTTTTAAACACAAAATACTGGTCTAATGATGATGATAGCATAAATATCATAGAAGATTCTTCTTATCAAGGAATCATTGACGATATAATGCCCAAGATTCAATAGAAGTATAATTTAAGGCCCAAAGATAGAAATATCATTACTGCCCAGCCGAAGAAAATATTGTTGAGAAATAAAGCGAATGAGGCATCTCAACCAGCATCTGAAACACAGAATGTTAAAACAAAAGCATCTGAAACACAGACTGTCGAAACAAAAGCAACACAAACTAATAAATCAGAAAAGAGGGAGATGGAATCCCCGACCAGAGAAGCCGAAAAGGCAATAGGAAGTTTTAGTTTAGAGAATGAGATTAACAAAATCAAGATCCCTGTGCCCCTTATTGAATTGGAAAAAAACCCTACATATAGAAAACAGATCGCTAAAATGATAAATTTTACTGATGCTGAAAGTCATGCGGATGTTATAAATTTAGAATATGAGAAACCAACAATGCTTGGTCCAGATTTTGAGAATGCCAAAGATTCTGTCACTCCCTTCTACATTATGTTGACTGTGCATGAGCATCTACTCCATAACTTCATGTTGGATTCTAGAGCCTCCCACAATGTGATGCCTAAAGCTATTATCGATAGACTTGGTCTCGAAATTACCAGACCATACAAAGATCTATATTCTTTTGATTCAAGAAAAGTTAAATGTGTAGGTATGAGTAAATATTTAGTGGTTAATCTTGCACAAATTCCTGTAAAAAGTGTTCTGATGGATGTGGTTGTTCTTGATATCCCTCCAAATTATGACATGGTTTTGTCCAGGTCTTGGGGCACCAAACTTGGAGGATCCCTTCAACTTGAAATGACATACACTACAATCCCAATCTTTGGCGGACAGTTCACCTACCTGCATAGAGAAACAAGGTTGGCATATATAGTAAGTGATTCGTTGAATCCGAATAATTATCTTGTTTATGTCACAGATCAGGATTTAGGAAACTGTATATTATTTATTGATGATGATTTAGCTGAATGTATAGAAGAAAATTGTACAGAAAAAGAAAAAAGAGAAAAGACAAATAAAAATGTAAATAGTACTAGAGTTTGGAAAATGTATTTCGATGGTGCTTCGTCTTATGGAGCAGGAACTAGAGTGTTGTTTATGGCACCTAGAGATGATTTTATTATCCCTTTCTCTTACATATTACAATGGGACATCGATTACACCAGTAATGTATGTGAATGCGAAGCCGTTTTAGGATTAGAGGCCGCCAAAAATTTGAATATTGAAAACCTGGTAGTTTATGGTGATGTAGAATTAATTATAAAGTAGATAAAGAAACATTATCAAGCCAAACACCCGAGGTTGAGGTCTTACAAAAATTGTGCCTGGGATCTGATTGAATTTTTTTTCTCATCATTTAATATTCATCACATCCCAAGAACAAAAAATCAACAGGCAGATTCATTGGCCAAAGTAGCCGCAATGTTTGTACCTCCTACTGTTCTCAAACTAAAGTATCACATAGAAATGAGGCACAAACCCTCAATACCAAACAATATACAACAATGGTAGGTCTTCAAAGATGATGAGAAAATTCGACAATTCCTAGAAATGGTGGATGAATTTTCCATAACGCATATTGATCAGGAAAATCAAAATGACCCTGCTTAGATAATGCAGGAAGGTGAGGATCCTCAACAGTTCTGAGATAATATTGTTAATCATCTAATGTTGGCACTGAAAAATAATCAGAAACCTAAAGTTATAATTCCTTTGGAGATATTATTTGATCATGATGATATCCCCTTGAAGTCTACTTTGCAGCCTCAGCCTGAAGAGGTTGAAGACTGTAATATAGGCACCAAGGAAACTCCTAAGATGGTAAATATATATAAATGCCTTTCCTATGAAATAAAAAGAAAATATGCCAAGTTAATCAAGCAGTACAAGGATGTTTTCACCTGGTCCTATGATGAATTAAGAACTTATGATACCACCATAATCAAACACAAAATTCCCCTAAAGAAGGGTGTTTAACTGTTCAGGAAAAATCTTAGACATATAAATTCCATACTACTGCCTATGATATAAAAGGAGGTAAAGAAGCTCATGGATGCTAAAATCCTTGTTCCAATCAGATACTCCGACTGGGTAGCCAACTTGTTCCTGGTAAGAAAGAAAAATGGTGAAATTAGACTATGTGTAGATTTCAAAAATTTAAACAAATAGTCCCTCAAAGATAGTTATCCATTACCCAAGATGGACCAGGAGTTGGAAAAAGAGTTCAAGGAAAATAGAATGTCCATGATTGACATCTTCTCAGGATATAATCAAATTGCATTCCACAAGGATGATAAGGAAAAAACGACATTCACCACCCCATGGGGTACCTTCATGTATGACAAAATACCATACAGAATAATAAACACAGGAGCCACGTTCCAACGAGCTATGGATATCACCTTTGTCAGTAAAATAGATAAGTTTGTAGTGATTTATCTTGATGATCTAACAATATTTTCTAAATCTGATGCAGAGCACCTAGTGCACCTCAAACAAACATTTGAGAAATTTTGAAAATTCGGTTTGTCTCTGAACCCCAAGAATTATTATTTTGCTATGCAGGAAGGTAAACTCTTGGGTCACATAGTATCTAGAGATGGAATTAAAATTGACTCAGAAAGGGTTGAAGCTATAGATACAATAAATATTCCTAGTAATAGAAAAGAGATTCATCATTTCTAGGAAAAATTAATTTTTTAAGAAGATTTATCCCAAACTTCGCTGAAAATGTAAAATTGATTACATATATTCTCAAGAAGGACAATGAGGTTAAATGTACAACCGAATCCAAAGCATCATTCAAACGTATCAAGAGATTTATAGGTGAAGCACTAGTGCTAGCCAACCCAGATTATATGAAGGAATTCTTGATTTTCTCATTTGCCTCCGAACACACTATTACGACCGTTCTCTTACAAAAGAACGATGACGGTTTTGAGCAGCCAATAGCATTCTTTAGTAAAATTCTCAGAGATGTTGAACTAAGATATGGTATACTAAAAAATAAAGCATATGAAATGGTGAATGATCTCAAATATTTCAGAACTTATGTGCTCCATTCTAAGGTAATTGCCTATGTACCAACAAGCATTGTCAAAGACATATTAGTTCAACCAGATAGTGACGGAAAAAGAGGCAAATGGTTGGCCAAGATTCAATAATTTGACCTATAAGTAAAACCGACCAATCCGGTTAAAGGTCAGGGTTTGGATAAATTACTAGCCGAATCAAATTTCCAGGAACTTGGGATAAATCATTTACAATCCTACTAAGAGATTCTATATATAGAAGAGTTTGATGACCAAATACCTACAACTCAAATCCAGGAGAAATTCTCTTCTTCAGCTAGGTATAAAGACATAGTTTCCTACCTTCTCACTCTGTAGTGCCTGAGCAGTATGAAGACTTCCAAAGATATAATGTTGATGTTACACGCAGTAAAATATTGTATCATGGACAATCAACTATATTGGAAAGATCCTCTGGGTTGCCTACTAAGCTGTCTAGTAGAATCCGAAACAGAGAGAGTTGTTGGAGCATAACCCTAACTTACATTAGTTTATACCTAGATTAGACTCCTATATCTTGGTTAATACATTCCATCACACTTTATTTCACCTAATTTGGCCACATAGAGAAGAAGGGCGCCTCATCCCTAGATTTTAGGGAAAACTGTTATTTTAGATCAAGACTCAACTCCCAGTTCTTGATTTTCTTGATTTATTCTTGATTTATTATTGATTTATTCCGACTCCCCCATGCAAACACTCATCTATTATTGGGGAATTCACACCTCCTCTTTGAGTGAGAGATTTATTCCTTAATTAATCATTGTTTTCGTTACTATTATTAGTAACTACTATTTTGGGTCAATTAAGTGAGTTGGAACTGCTTCTCTTGTTAGTTAAGTGATCTTAAGTGAGATAATGCACATAAATTGACTCTTATGGGAATTAATGAGTGTGTGACATGTGTCTTTAGTGGTCTAGGTCGAACTATGTGGTCTCCCTTAGCTTATGACACCCATTTTATCTTTCTCTAGCTTTTTTTGACTAGATTTTCTATGTTGGAAATTCTATATATTCACCTCCTCTCTTCTTTTTGAGGATGGTTGCTCATGTATATTCATTTTTTATTAATATAATTCTATGATTTATGGAGAAAAAACTTTCTCTCATCTCTTTAATATCAGCAAATTGTATGTGTTCAATTTAACTAGAATTCTAAATCTATTGGGGTTTCTGCAGGAATTCTACATGGTATCAGAGCTAGATTGAATCTAGTGGATTGTACACGGTTTTATTTGCACGTATAGATCATCAGGAGGCGCAACAAGAAGAAATGTATCATCTCTCTCATCCCACAAAACTCATTCTAAATACTTTCAATTACTTTGAATGGAAGACATAGATCTCTCTGCTCCTCCGAAGCAAAGGGATTTACAGGGTAACAATGGGAATGGAGAAAGAACCGATTGTTGTAGCGAAGAAGGTAAAGTATTTCAATAAATTAGATGAAGCAATTGGACTGATATGCTTATCAATTTCTAGAGATATTCTCTTTCATGTCAGTGGAGCCACTACTCTTGATGTGGTCTGGACCACATTGGAAGGACTATTCGGCAAGCAGGATGCAATGAGAGTGCATCAACTAGAGAATGAACTCATATCCCTAAGTCCAATTCATTTCAGAAACTTACAAGAATTATTCACCAAGGTCAAATCCATCCTTGTTGAACTTAATGCATGTGGAGTCAAGAAATAGGAAGATCATATCATCCTTTCAATTCTCTCGAAACTGGGCCCTGAATATTCTGTATTTGTATCATCTTTTCAAGCATCTAAATTGACTCAGGAAACATGGAAAATGCCTCCATTGAATGATTTAATTGCAACATTGACTCAATATCAAGCTACGTTAGTCCAAATGGGTTCCATCAAGAATTCCAAGAACCAAACACTCGTGGCTACTGATGCTCCAAAGACCAGTGGAAAAGACAAGAAAAAAGGAACGGGTAAATTTCCTGAATCGAAGAAGGAGAGATATGCACAATATTCAGAGAACTATTATGAGCCTAAGGGTAAGAATAATAAGGAAAGAAAACTTTTCCACTACTTTTCCAAAGGTTTTCATCCCGAAGAAAATTGCATGAGGAAGACTATCGATGAGATGGCTAAGTAATTGCAGCAACACAATCTCACAGTGCCCGAAAATGCAAAGAAGAAAGATGATAACAAAACGGGAGGGAGAGCACTATATGGCATGATTTAATGGATTTCACATCCAATCTATAATATTGGATCCTTGATTCAGGTGCATCGAACCATATGGTTGTATCAAAAAATGAATTTTCCTCCATCGAAGAAAGCACCAGATCCCCAATTTACTTGGGAGATGCCACACCCACAAAGGTGTGCAGAGAAAGAATTGTTGATCTTGGAGGGGGATGCTTCACAAATGTGCTTCATGTTCCCTCACTGTCCGTAAATCTTCTCTCAATATATCAGATCACTCATTCCAGCTATGGAAGGAAGGTGGAGTTCACTCTAGACTCCACAATGATTACTGACATTTCCACAGGCTCACAACTTGCACATGGAATTGCAGATCACGGTTCTCGTTTGTATTTCTTCTCCCACTTTGTTACTAAAACTATTAGAACTATATTTCTGTCACAATATAATGATATCAGCAGGTTATGGCATGAAATATTTGGCCATATAAACTATAATTACTTGCATCAACTCAATAAGGACAACATGGTAGAAGTATTGTCAGCTATTAAATTCACAAGCGGTGTATGTCAAGGATGCATTCTTGGCAAGCATCCAGAGAAAACGTTTGACAAAGGGAAGGCAAAAAGAGATTCTTCACCTCTTGGGCTGATTGAAAGTGACATCATGGGCCCATTCCCACATCTTTCAATCAGTAAGGCTCGATATGTACTCACCTTCATAGATGTTTTCTCTCATTTTATTTGGGTATTTTTTTCTGAAATTAAAATCGTAAGTATTTGAATGCCTTATAGAATTTAAAACACTTGTTGAGAATGAGTCTGGGTGTAATATTAAGATACTTTGTACTAATAATGGGGGGGGATTATTTCAACAAAGATGTGCAACAACTTTGTATTGATGCAGGTATACAACTACAACATACAGTGCCATATACACCACAACAGAACGGTGTTGCAGAGAGGAAAAACCAATCCCTAAAAGAGATGGCCAATTGTATGCTACAGTCGAAATCATTAGCTCCCAAGATATGGGATGAAGCTATTAATTGTGCAGCATACATTCAAAACCAAGTTCCTCACAAATCACTCAAAGACACCACTCCTTTTGGATGTTGTACCGGTAAGAAACTGAAAGTGTCGCACTTTCACATTTTTGGTTCACGAGCATGGGCTCACATTCCGACAGATAAGAGAAAGGATTTGGAGCCTCAGAGTGTTGAATGCATATTTTTTAGATATCCTAAAGGTGTCAAAGGATATAGATTTCTAGACTCTCACACTGAAAAGTTCATTCTAGCTCGAAGTGTGAAGTTTGAAGAAGAATCACTGCATGATTTTTCAGAAGACCCTGCTGAGGAACCACTTGTTGTCATTGATGAGGAGGAGTCAAAAACTTCTTCGAGCACTCCAGAGAATCCATCAAGGAACAATTTTTTGTCTGATATATAGTATTAGGAGCAGGTCATGGATTCTCCAACTCAATTTCCAAATTGAGCAGAGAAAACCCTGCAAGATGCGGGGGAACTAGTCAGTGATCCTGCGGATACAAGAAGGACTAGATCACAACTTTTTGAGGCTCCTCAAGCCCTGGCTGCCACAGAACCTTTGATGCCCATACATTTCTATATGAAACTTGGTTCATATCCATAGGCGCACTTTGAGGCTGCTGGAAACCCACTTTGGGAGGTTACCATGGATGAAGAGTACTCTGCTCTTATGGACAACAACACATGGGACTTGGTTCCACTTTTGAAAGAAATAAAGCTTGTTTTATGACAATGGATATATCGAACAAATATTTCTATAGATGGTGAGATCAATAAGTACAAATCTTGAATTGTCGCAAAAGGATACTCACAGGTACATGGCATAGACTTCACAGAGACATTTGCACCTGTTGCAAAAATGGACTCCATTCAACTAGTTTTGGCCATTGTCGCTTCTCACAGATGGGAGTTCATCACTTGCATTACATCCGTGATCTGATCTGTGACAGATTCATTTCATTTTAGTACTTCCCCATAGAGCAGTAGGTTGCATACATCTTCACCAAGTCCTTCACTGAAAAGAAATTTTTAGAACACATAGCCATGCTTGGAGTGGTGGAGACAGCTGAGTAGGTCACTTTTGGCCACTCAACATTTTTTTCCTCCCTTTTTTTTTTTTTTTGGGGGGGGGGGGGGGT
>ML836958.1:20697-39761 GCA_009831015.1 Picea engelmannii | reverse complement strand
TATGTAATGAGTACCTAAAATGGCCAAGTTGTCGAGACTCAAAATTGTTTGTCATTACAGTTAGGCTTAAGGGGGGGTGTTGGAGCATAACCCTAACTTACATTAGTTTATACCTAGCTTAGAGTCCTAGAACTTCGTTAATACATTCCATCACACTTTATTTCACCTAATTTGGCCACATAGAGAAGAAGGGTGCCTTAGCCCTAGATTTTAGGGAAAACTGCTATTTTTAGATCAAGACTCAACTCTCGATTCTTGATTTTCTTGATTTATTCTTGATTTATTCTTGATTTATTCCAAGTCCCCCATGCAAAAAATCATCCATTATTGGGGATTGTGCACCTCCTCTTTGAGTGATATATTTATTCCTTAATTAATGATTTTTACCGTTACTATTATTAGTAACTACTATTTCGGGTCAGTTAAGTGAGTTGGAACTGCTTCTCTTGTCAGTTAAGTGAGATTAAGTGAGATAATGCGCATCACTTTAATATTGTGGGAATTAATGAGTGTGTGAAATGTGTCTTTAGTCGTCTAGGTCGAACTATGTGGTCTCCCTTAGCTTATGACACCTATTTTATATTTTTCTAGTTTTTTTTTACTAGAATTTCTATGTTGGAAATTCTATATATTCACCTCCTCTCTTCTTTTTGAGGATGGTTTCTCATGTATATTCATTTTTTATTAATATAATTCTCTTATTTATGCAGCAAAAAATTTCTCTCATCTCTTGAATATCATCAAATTGTATGTGTTCAATTTAACTAGAATTCTAGATCTATTAGTGTTTCTGCAAGAATTCTACAAGAGTAATAAACAAATTCCAAGAAGGAGTGTGTGGAGGGAATCATGCATGGAGAGCAATGACATATTAAATCCTGAGAGCCAGATATTATTGGCCAAAACTATTTGCTGATGTGAATGATAAAGTCAGAGACTGTGACCCCTGTGAACTATTTTTAGGCAAGCAAAAGATTCCCGCACTACCTTTGGTCCCGGTTAAAATAGAAGCTATGTTCCAGCAATGGGATCTAGATTTCATCGATGAAATACATCCACATTCAAGTGCACAACATAAGTGGATTTTGAACGCTACTAACTATTTCACCAAATGGGTAGAGGCTATTCCAATGCGAAACGCAAAAGATACAGTAGTGATCGGTTTCTTGGAAGAAAACATTTTATCGAGGTTTGGTTGTCCTCGGAAGATATTTACTTATAATGCCCAAGATTTCAATTCCATGTCTTTGGTAATTTTTTGTCAAAAATACAATATTGTACTAGGGAATTACAAAACCTATTATCCTTAGGGAAATGGGATAGATGAATCCTCGGACAAGAGTCTAATCACCATAATTAAAAAAGTGTTGACTGAAAATAAGAAAGCCTGGCATGTACTTTGAAATAAGCTTTTTGGGATAATCGGATAGGCACTAAGAGATCAATACGAATGTCTCTTTTTCAAATGGTATATGGTACTGATGTTGTTCTGTCCATCAATATTGCTCTACCCATAATGAATCTCTAGAAAGATGCCAAGGAAGATCCAAATCACTCACCAGGACAAAAAATCAATTGATTGAAATCCAACAAAATAGGGCTGAGATAGATGAGAAGCTCTAGAAATATCAAGATAACATGAAATCCATGTTTGAAAAAAAATCTAAATATAGGGAATTCCTTCCCAGTGACCTAGTTTTAAAGTGGGATGCTAGGAAGGAAGACTCAGGAAAACATGGAAAATTCAACCATATCTGGTGTGGACCCTTCAAGATCAATTCTTTTGAAGGGGATAATTCATTTCCATTGAAAAATCTGGATGGGAAAATCGTTAACACCCCTATCAACAGGTGTTACCTGAATCATTTTATGCAATAAATGATTTCCAAACTCTCACTGTATATACTGGTTTGATTTCTCTACTTTATTCATGATTTTTCATTTCTTTGGTAAGTCGCTACTTTCACTGTAAATATAGACATGTTTGTTGTTTCCAAAAAGGAAAACATGAAAAAAAAACCAGGTAATAGTTACTATTTCTTTTGAGAACTATTTGATATCTCTCATGTTAATTTTTATCGCAGGATACTGGCTAATAGTCAAAATATTAGAAAAAAAATTCATAATAGCGATATGCTCCCAAAACAGGTGATAAATAAATAGTCAGCTTAGTTGAAAATATGAAGAAATTCTCAGGTATAAGCTTCTAAAACCTACTGAACCAAGTTGAAGTTTTCAGAGGGATTTAGATAAATATGAAAGAAGTATCATTCATATAAATATTGTCACCTAACCAATGATAAGAGGAATATGAGAATTATAGACCAATCTTAAAGGTTTCCTCTGATGTTTAATAATAATAATAAAAAAATCAATTAAACGAAAATTAAATAAAAATGAAATACAAATAAAAGATCTTAAAGAAATATGAGAATCATTGAAAAGCTTATGCAAGATTTAACCTATTCGCAACATAGCTATTAAACTCTTACTTTTCCAGTTTGTGCATCTTAAAGCTTCTATTCCATTTGGTTGTCATCTCCTCCCTTGGTCTCCACAGAGAGAAAAGTTCGCCCCAACTCTGAAAACTCAAAAACATGTCAAACGAATGTTAGGTGAATATTTATATGCACCTCTCAATTTAACTAGAATAAAGCATGTCTAGGTTAATATTGACTACTTTAGCCTCTCTAACAGCTTCAAACTCATTGATTTCACTCAAGGCAATCCCCTGAAAAGTAAAAATCCCATGTGAAAAAATTCTTTGTAGGCGAAGGTGTCTTTAAGGTCGGAAGGAAATTAACCCAGAGTAATCAAAGTGAGTTAACAGACCTCTATTGCTAATCTATAAGAAGATATCATCCCTGGTATGTAACATACAAATTGATTTCCCCCACTTCATGCTTAAAAATATAGATATAAGACAGATGGTGAAACAAAATTCATTAAATGATTTCCCCCATCTAGTTTGAAAAATAGATGATGAAAGGAAATTCATTAAACAATTTCCCTCATCTCGAGAATTTAAATTCAATATTACAAAATGAAGTGGTGAAAGGAAATTCAATTTGGGAATTAGATCACTTCACTGGGGTACTGAACAGTCCCGCTAGTAGTGAAGCAATGTCTATGATATCTGGAAGGATGTTATACATGTATTATAATATACTCTGGTAGTTAGTCTTCCTCTCGACAAGATTTACATCCTAAGTCAATTAAGGACTTGAAAATTAAATCATTAAAATCACTTTTCCTTGACACAAATAATATCAAACAGAGTCTAATAGATAGGTTAAGGTTGTTTTGATTATCTTGAACAAATCTCAATACAGTTTCAGGGGAGAGAAATTTCAAATGGCCTAACCAAAAGTCATGATTTGATGTGTTTTGAAGGTTTTCTAAGTTACAGGTGAAACCCTTTTCTCAGTGCAATCCTTTTCTGAAAAATTTCCACAAAATGCAATAATGACTCCATTTACCCAATAAAGGCACTTAGTCTACTGTTCTTCATGACTCATAGGGAGACGCGATCCCTAGATGGAGCCTATGTTGGAACACATATATTTTTCAATACTTTAGACTTGGATAAGTTTACAAACATGCACCTACATATCACCTTTGATGAAATCTTTCGTTGAATCCAATGATCTGAAATCCTTAAAAGTTATGGAACCACCCACTCTTTAAAAGGTCAAATCACTAAAGTCTACTTTTGAAATGTTGGGTTTTTGGGTTTTGCGATACTAACAGTCCAACATGTAAGAAATCCAAAGTCCCGATATACGAAATCATGAAATTATCTTAAGCTTTAAAACCGTGTTAATTAAAATATTAAAATAAAATAAGATTAATTAATTATATCGAGACTTCGCGTTTTAGGGATCCTGCCTCGAGTGACCACCAAAAGTCTCGATGTGTGAAATCGTGAAACTCTTGAAGTTAATCGCAATTATTTAAAAAGTTAAACATAATTAATGTTAATTAATCAAACACGACTTCGCATTTCGTAGATCATAACTTGAATTAATATGGGATAACCTAAGGTCTGAAAACCCAAAATGGATTAAGGTTAAACATGATTAATTAATAGGATAAACCTGATTTATTAACACGTTAAGAAATCTTATCTCCTGTTAAGTTTACGTTGATTTGAAATGCGGGTAAATTCAAATGTTCTTTATACTTTTCCCGAATCATGAAATATTGACCATTAATGGCATTAATAGCTGATTTAGGGAAATGATTTCAAATAATATCCCGCATTATCGCTCAAATATTTTTACTAAAGGAATTAAACGGAGTGTCAGTGAAGGTATACGCAGATTTATACGCTTAAGGCAAAGAAGATTTCTTTCATTTTTGAATTACATTCTCGTTTTCACAGAGCTGGATTAGTGAAATAATCACTCTTCTGCATTCTCATTCTCTGTAACAGATAACAGATTTTGAAGGCTTGATACCATCGCTCCATGAAAAGCACCTAAATATACTAGTGAAATTTCGAGCCAAAATGTAAATGTTCTCTCTGACACCTCACTCAAAAGCATAGACTATTGGAAAATTGATTGTTGTCATTGATGTCAACCCTAGTCATGGGTTTTGGACCGCAAGATTGATAAAGGTATTTGGACATGAAGGAAAATGCACATGCATATACAACATCCATGAATGGATAGTATACATCATGTTGTTTCTGGTGGTATGTGGCACATCACGTGGATCCTCATGGTTGAGGAGAAATGATTTTTTGAGGATGACAAAGTGAATTGAAGAAGGAAGTACATGTAGGCCTTGAAGATAATTAAGGAAAATAATTACAAAATAAGAAAGTGTCAGGTCGACCCTAATCTTAAAAGGAAGTGACATAAATGGTATAAATAAACATCATTATACATTCATTTCATACAAGTCAAATTTAAGAGGAAATAAGAAGTAAAGAAGGCCGGATTTCAAGGGAGGATGAAGTCTTTTGGTGATGTGTTCTAAGGTATGTTATTTTCAGGTCATCTTACCATTTTTCTATAACCTTTTTTCTAGAAACCTTCATACGGTGAAATCTCTATGGTATTGAGAAGACATATCAAGGTACCTCTGGTAACAATTTTAGCTCTTGATTCGATATAATTATGGAGATACACTCTGTGGAATATAGGGTTTGTGACCAGTCCTGAAGCTAGTCAATAAACAGGTGGTATGGATAAAATAGTCATAACGTATTCATGTAGAATCCAATTGAAGTGGGACCACTTCCATTGGAAATAGTACGGACTATTGTTTCGTGTGTGAGAGTTTCAAAATCAGATGTTAAATATTGAGCACGGGGCATGCTATACAAGTTGGGTCTTCTGAACAGACAAGAATTGAATAAAGTCTATCATTCTTTCTATAACCTCTTTTGGAGGAGGATTCAAGAAGTGAAAATTGGAGGAGTTTCAGAGAATACATTGAGTAATATTATCTACAGGATCAGAGTACTCCAAGAATTGAAGAATTGCAGAAATTGAAGAAGTCTCAGGAAGCATTATCAGGTTCTATGTGATGATTGGTTGATGGTGATGATTTAATGTAAATTTTTATTATCTCTCATATATTCTTAGGTGGAAGGAAGGGGAAAGGATGGAGAGTTCAACTCTCTATTGATATTGGAGGATTGTATCTTCCTCTTGGAGGTTTATCCCTCCCTTTACATTTGGAAGCTGTAGATACCTTTGGAAGTCATTACTTCCCTTGAACAATAACTATTGATTATTTCTCATATATTGTGCATGGTGTATTATGGTGTATTTATGTAACTCTTATACTACTGTTCATTTCTAATTGGATATAGTTGAATGGTTTAAGTATAAGTTGAAAAAGGTTTTAAATTTTACTTGATACTGATTCACCCCCCTCTCAGTATCAACATAGACAACATCAAATCCTAGACACAAGTATACAACATCTTACAATATGAATTGGTAAATTACCTGGATTATTCAAGTGACAACGAGAAGGAGAACATATATACCAAATACAAAATTGTTGCTCAGTCAGAGGTACAGAAGATAGATACAAGGCCTAATCTCTTTCCCTATAACGATATGATTAGTTGGGTGATGGAACACATAGATATCACAAACATAACTATTTTCAATTCACAAAAGGTCACAACTGGGTCTTTTAGACTAGAACATCTGCAGGTGATGTACAAATTGTCTCTGGTATCTAATTTCTTTTACAATGCAAAATTCCTAGAATTCAACAAGAAGGAATGCAATCAATCTGGAAAAAAACTTTCCAATTTAATTAAAGACTAGTATTCTCACCCCGAGAAGTTCAGAGCCGATTCCCATGGTATATACCCAGTTTCCACACTAGAACCTCAAATAATGGACATAGCAATGATGTTGTGTAGGCTCTACGAGAAGGAAAACACAACTCATTTCTTTTTACAATGGGCACCTATTATAAACATAGTAGCAGAAGGGTACTCTTTTGACTAGGCAAAGATACCGTCGGATAGTTTGGTTTAAGAGATTACACGATATCAGTCACTAAGAGCCAAAGGGAAACCAACCCAATTTTTCATGCTGGATTATATTATGGACGTCGTCTGTTTCATGATGCCCTTTTTGCTAATGGACTGGACATGGACTCCAAATAACGTCAAACCCATACATATCTATCATTTGAAGATTTGGGAAGAAAAGGAAAAAGACTTCCTTTATGAGATCTGCAACTGGGTAGTGGTGTTAATGCACACCTCCATATATGGCTATCCCCCTCCCAAAATTTCCAACAAAATTGTGGCTAACCTAGGCAGAATAGTAGACTAGTATATCGAGGAACACTTCTCCTATATTATGGTTTTTGGTTGTTCAGTTCCTCCATATTCTCTGCCACAATTTTTACCAGAATGACTAGTGTGTCGAGAGGTCGCACGAAAAACTTTGCTCGGTGGGATTAGCAAGGAGCTCAAAGCGGTACAGAAAAAGGTATGGCCCTCTTTTCCACTACAGATTGGTACATTTTCCCTACTAGATTTCGACCACTCTAAAGTAGATGCCACGACCTTGGAAGAAATAAAATTGGTGAGTATTGAATTCAAGAAGCATGACCCACAAAAGGTCGTGGGTAATCACATGGCCAACTACAATTTAAAAAGGTATGAACATGAGGATTCTCCTCAAGATGATATTTTCGGAGGAGAGAGATCTTATCCATAGGTCTTGAGTCGGGTTTGAGCTCTACCACCCGATAAAATGATTGATTTTTATGACTTCCATAGGCACCGAAGAAGTGTTCTCCCTAAAGTGTTACATGGAGGAACCTTGATGTCTACATCTGCACAACAAACAAAGATCCGAAGCTGAGAAGCAGTAAGCTCCAGCAGACAAGAAAATTGGAAAAGCTTGGAGAATACTGAGGTTTCTACTCAAAAAGAAGAGATCCCATTGACAAATGTATCAGGTGACCAAGCCAAAGATCAAGAAGAGACACTGACAAAGGAGGGAGAAGAAGGACCATTGATTTCACCAGATAAATCAACTACAAATGTGGTCGGTAAACAGTCATCCACCGAAATCGGCAGCCTTATCTAGTTCATCACATTGTTGCAGTTCACCAGAGGGAATCCAAATGTAGAGGTAATATTCATAGAGGACCTCACACCCATTTCTGCTGAAGAGTTTCCTCCTTCCCATTTCTTTTTCAGAAAGAAAGGGAGGGTTGTGGTGAAGAGAGAAATACACCAAAGGGAAGGTTTAGCTGTCAAGAGAAACATTGTGCTAATTGAGGGAGAAACCTTAGAGGAGGTAGAATTTGTTGAAGAAGTAGCAGGTTCATTGGGGGATTTTGCAACAATGAACCCATTTTCAGTCGGAAATTTAAAAGAGTGACTGAAGAAGAAAGATCTACAAATAATCCAATTGCAGAATCAAATGAAAACTGTAGAAAAGATTGTCCGGAGTGAGGTCAACAAGGATTTCGAGCAGATTAGAGCCAACGACAAACAAGAAATTCAATAGATAAAATCCATCCTCGAGGATATGCACAGGAATATACAGGGGTGCCAAGGATGAGCCACCCAGCAGGATGAGTTGGTAAGGCAACTGCAAGCCAAGGTAATCTCTATTGAAAACATGATTGTAGATATAATAGTGTCCCAAGCTCAGGCTTTGGAAGTGCGAAAGGAACTTGAAGAAGAACAAAAAATCCTTCTCACTAAGGTTGAAACTTTCCAAGATCATTTTCGGATGATAGATCAACCATTAAATAAAAATTTTTTAAGAGAGAGAGAAGTTATTTCTACTCGGACTACCTTCCAAGAAGAAGTTGTGTTGTCAAGAAAAGAAGGAGTAGCTATGAATTCCAGGTTGTCTATTTAGTAATAGACCAGAGGTGATATAGTACTAAAATCTTGGGAATATAACATAGTTGAATGTAGGAAAATGGCTAAGGAAGTGAAGGAGTTTTGTGAAGAGGATTTCCACTCACTCAAAAAAGAATCATTAGGCCTTGATAAAGAAGATAACTTTGGAGTACTGGGATAGATTAACATAAAAAAACATCAAATTGACATTAAGACAAATATGGAAGAGGCTCAGATCGGAATCTCACAGATAAAACATGTGTTGATTAAGGTTGGTTATCATTGATGTCAACCCTTGAAGAAAGCCCCGTAGCACAAAGGTTAGGTAATGGACCCAATATATTTTGATGTAAAGGTGACTCTTTATTGTCTTGTCATGGTTCATAATAAGTAGAAATGGATTAACTCCAAAATGTTCCCCTTATGGTGAAAGCCCTCACGGGAAGATGATTTGCGGATTGAGTTATCCTAGAAGTATGGTTAGAGAACCCATGCTTATTTATGGAATAATGAGATGAGCACCAATGAATGTTTTAGTGAAAATATACTAGATGGATAGTTCTTTTCATGCCATTTTTGGTGGTATGTTGAACGTCACATAAGTCCTCACGGTTTGAGAGTTATGGCCTTACAAAGTTGGAGGACCTTCATATGTCATCTAGAAGCCCCAAAAGGTCAAAGTAGTCAAAGTGGTTTAAGAGATTTTAAAAGTTAAATAATAAAGTGAAGTGATGAGTGTACTATAATTCAAAGTGAATAAAAAATAAATTAATTCAATAATAAATTTAATGGAGAAATTAGAAGTGGGTTAACCCTAAAATAAGGAAGGTGGGCAAAGTGACCTAGAAGATGTTTTTAAGGAAGCTACTTGGAGAGTATAAATAAGAGGCAAGGCTCTCTCATTTAAGACACCATTGAGCATATTCAATAAATATAGGTTTATGAGGTAACTAAAGGATATATAAGCCGAATTTCTGAGGAAAGTGAAGAAAAGAAGGTCGGAATTCAAGGAAGGATAAATTCTTTTGTTGATGCTTCTAAGGTATATTTTTTTTCAGTGCATCTCACCATTTTTGCAATAACTTTTTTTATAGAATGATTCAAACTGTGAAATTGCTCTGCAATTGAGAAAACATATCCAAGTATCTATGGTAAAATATTAATCCTATGGGGTGTTGTATTTTTGGAGTTACACTCTATGGAAAATAGGGTTTGTGGCTAGTCCTGAAACTAGTAAAAAACAGGTGTTTCAGGTAAAAACGTCATAACTTCTTCATAACAGATCCAAATTCAGTAAGATAAAATGTTTTGGTTAGAGTAATGTCTGTACGAGGTTTTTTAATATTTTATAAGCAATTCAACAAATATTTCATGCGGGCCATGCTCTACAAGTTTGCTCTCTAGAATAAGCCAAAATTCAACAAGGTCTGCCATTTTTTCCATAACTCCTTTTTTGAGAGGTTCCAAGTAGTGACACCTGGAGGAATTCAATAAAACACAATGAAGAGAATTGTGTATCAGTTTCGTATATTTATTCATTACAGGTACAAAGTTATGATTATTTGAAGTTAGGGTTGTTGACTAATCCAAAACTAGTCTTATGAGACTAAAGAAATGTTTGATGAAAATGATAGTCTCTTGTTGTTAAATTTATGTAAGGTTTGTAGGTATTTGATCATATACAATAGGTATATTATAGAGTTACAAATCATATTTGGATGATGAAATTGATGAGGGCTTTTGGTTGAGGTACAAGTTGGGTACATGGTTGAGACAAGTAGTTGATGAGTTGGCACATACATGAGGTGTATAGTTGATAATGTTGGTACATATTGATGAGTACTTCACACATGATTGGTACATACTTGGTACATGGTTGGTTGCACATGTTTATGGTACAGTTTGATTATAGATTGTTTGGTATAGGTTGGTGCATGGTTGATGCACTTGTTTATAGTACAGGTTGAGGTATAGGTTGATGCATGGTTAATGCTTTGTTCAGGTTTATTGATACATGTTTATAGTGGTTGTTACAAGGGAAAACATCTCTATGGCTAAGGGTAAACAACAAAATATAGGTATGACGACATAAATCAAATCAATTCCAATGTATGCTATATAAACTAATGTGCAATATAAGAAAGAGGTCTACCTCGATCCAACGTTCGACGATGTTCCACCGTTGAGCACTTTGACCTAAAGCTTTATACCTGCAATAATTTCTTAACAAACAAGCATATCAATTATATGGTGATAGTATAAAGGAGTTAACACATTAGATAACATAATCCATTAATAAACGTTACAAACATGCTCATGGCTAATAATCATATATTTTCACGATACCAATAGGATGGGAAAGGAGTATTTATGTTAATAATTGATCAACATAAGTGACAACATTACAAACTTCTGTGTCAGCATGGTTTGAAACCAAGGAACCAAGTTCCTTCCATCTGGGCCTCCACCACTTCAATCCTTCACCAAAGGAAAGCTCAAAGGAGAGAGACAATGAGGTTCTCTCAGCAATAGGGAAAGAGCTTGGGGATTGAACATTGTTTTCAAAATTGAGGGACAAAGGGATGCAGACTCAATATGAAGTAATTTCTCTAGAGTAACTTTTGTCTCAAATTCAAATGCTTTCTCCTGTTTTCCATAGCTTGGAATTGTGCTCTTATAGCCTTCAAAAATGCAACTGAAGGGTTGAGTTGGAACATTTCCAATATATGGAAGGAAAATGATCAGAGATCTCCTGTCATGACATGGAAACCTAACTCCATTTTTTATTTTCTGGCACAAATCTTGATGTACGTGGGCTGCAGTGGAGTAGCCTACGTATACACATGTTATATAGAATATAGAGTGCATATATGTGGAAAAATGTGTATTTTTGGCTCTGGATTCATCAAGAAGGGATGATAAGTCTGCATAGGGAAATGGAAAAAGGCCCTCTGTGTAAGATAGCAATGGTGAGGAAAATATTTCTATAAAAGATGCCCCCTAATGTGAGAGATTAGAGGAGTATCTGCGACGACCGAAATACATTATAAATAAGCCAGAAGTAGAGAGGTGGAGAACCATTTGGACGAACTCGATTTCTCATTATATTCTATATTGAATTTGCATACATGGCTACAAATAATACAATGCAGATCCATGTGGAAAATATACCAACCAAAGTGTTTGTGGCCATGAATAGGAAAATACAAATGCGGTTATATGCCAAAAGATGCCATAGTCACGAACAAGGCCTAGTGAAACCAGTCTCAAAATCAATACGAAGATATCCATTTACAATGGAGTACAATCTGATCTCCCATGAACACTGAAGTCGAATAGGTGTTGGTCCAATGAAAGGGAAGCAACAACTTAGGAAAGTTTTTGCCACATGTTGATGTCTTCAATTATTCTACACTATCCACCAAGGGTGCAAGTCTACATCATGTGAATAAAGGAGTTGAGGTTGAACATAATGAGAATAATTGCGCTGAAGTTGATGGAAAGAGACCCAATGAAAGGAGAGCATTAAGGCATCTCTTATCAGTCAGCACGAGGAAAAAAGTAGCATCTTCATGATTTGGTGGAGATCAGACGAAGAACATGTTCACGAACCAATGACCCTGTGCATCTTTCACATGTGCCAAATGCAAGTGGTATACGAAAACGACCCTCTGAATAGAAGCCAATGATGAAAACTGTTGACAAAGGCGAGGAAACCACCAATAAGGATAATGGCATCCAAGACACTGCATGAATTCCAAAGTGTGAATAGATATCTTCCTGTTGAACATAAGGGAAACCACCCATCCAACGACCAATGATAAAATGTCGATTGTTGGGTTCAAGGTGACCTACCGATGATGCAAGTAGGGCCAGGGTGCATGATAAGACCATAGTATCATGTGATTCTGAGACAAACTGAGGGTATGGACGACACGTAAAGTCAAGATTTATGAGGAGTGGCTGACACAAGTTGATAGACTTCCTTTGAAGAAGACCATGAGACACATGGTGGACTCTGACAACATAGACGCAACGATGTGACTATTAGATGCAGGAGGAATCAATAATGTTCTCGATAGGGATTGGAAGAGTAACTAGTCGATAGAGAAAATTCTGTAATGAGATTAGCTTCCTAAGGCCATGCTAAACCCAAAATTATGATGACACAAGGACTCAATAATTTTGTGCTCTTTTCAAAGGTGACACGACTACTTCCAATTATAATATAGTACTCCCTTCCTGCCCTTTTTTTTTTCAAAACAAATTAATGTTATGATACAAAGGAGGAAATGAGTGTCGCATGTAAGAAAAACTAATTCCAGCAGTGGAACATACCTATGCTTAATGAAAGGAAATGCATGCGGGAGATGGACACTTAGGGTGATGTTCCCTCCAAAGTATAGGGTTTTAAATTGCGAAGTATATAAACAAGGATCTGCTTGGTTGAGGATGAAAAACTGCTTAGGCAACTGTTTATAATGCAAAGCAAAAACCGACTAAAGGCTCAATACTTCAAGTGAGGGCATGAAATGCAATCACAACTTAGCACCCAAAAATATCCTTTTTTATATCTTGTAGTCTACTTGGTGTGAAAAAGGGGTAAAGTTGTGCCAAATGGACATCTTTTCAAATCCAATCTACGAGTGTGAAAAAGACAAGTTCACTTGGAAATCTTTTCTATTTTTGATAACGAGTCGGAAAAGATCTTAACTAAGACTCATGACCTTTCAAATCCAATTTAACGATTGGCAAAGGGACAAATCACTCGACAATATTTTTAGTTTTTAAAATGAAGTCTGAAAAGAGATTAACTTGGACTCGTTAGGGAAATGCTAGGTGGAAAGCCATGGGGGAGGCCAAGGCTCCCATACAGACCTTCTGTGGAATGTCAGTATCTTATGAAGAACTAACACAAGCTTGAGAAGACCCAAAGCTCTCCAAGTCAAGGAGTACAAAGTGATAACAAAGGTTATCTTCTCCGTGTTATATTGGACAATGTCTCTTCCTAGAAAATAGATAGGAGGAGGCATTGGATACCCCACAATACCATCCCAATCAAAGGGAAACTTGTCAAGACTTGAAGGGAGAGAACTCGGGAAGAGTAAAACTCTCTCTTGTTCAGAAGGTGAAGTGATATAAATTCTAAGGACATGACATAGAAGGTATAGAACCAAAACCAAAAGAGTGGGATTGACCAAAAATTGCATTGACGCGACTGCTTCCTTAGACTTTTCACTCTCCAAGAGAAGAGTGGGGTCAATCAAAGATTGCATCAATAGGACCACTTCATCAACCATTGGTTGAATAGGATGTGAGACAACAAGGTCAAGAGGTGCATCACCCCAAAAAATAGGAGTGTTGTCGATCAAATATTGCATCGACATGATCGTGGGTTGAATAAGATGCGAGACAATAAGGTCAAGAGATGCATCACCCCCGAACATAGGAGAGGTGTTAGTCGAATATTGCATCGACATGACCATAAGTTGAACGGGATGTGAGACAACAAGGTCAAAGGATGCATCAACCCCTAAAGGAAAAGGGGTGTCAGCCGAAGATTTCTTTGACATGACTGTTGTATGAACCAAAGAAGGAATGAAGTGTTGTGATAACACAAATTCCTTAGAACCTGAAGGGCCCTTAGGTGATCCCCATAGTTCTGGTATCCCAGCAGTAAAAGGAAACAAATGAGTAAGGTGACTTCCTTCACAAATCCTACAAAGGAATCTAGGCTTACATCTGAGACGTCTAGGCTTCTCAATCATATGAATTCCCCCAGTATAACTTGCAGTGTCTGGTGACATGATCCCAGCGTGACTTGTAGAGGCTAGTAGAAAATCTCCAACATGACTAGCAGAGGTTGGTGATGGATCCCCAACATGACTAGCAGAGGTTGTTGATGGATCCCCAACATGACTAGCAACGGTTGGTGATGGATGTGCAGTGTGACTAGCAGTGACTAGACATGTGCCCCCAACATGACTTGCAGCAGTTGGTTTCAGGTCTTCAACATGACTTGCATAGGCTATCAACCAATATCCAACACGACTAGTAGAGGTTGGTGATATATTGCCAGTATGACACACAGTTACTGGACTTGTGCCCCCAGTATGACTTGCAGTGACTGGTTGCAGGTATTCAACATGACTTGCAGAGGTTGTTGACCAATATCCAAGATGACTAGCAGAGGTTGGTGATATACTGCCAGTATGACCCATAGTGACTGCAGTTGTGGCGGTAGTGAATTGCAGCATTTGAGATCAAGGTCGAAGGAAAGATTGGTTTTGAGAAATTGCAGGCTAGGAAGTATCCTGGTTTACACCCTGTTGTTTTCCAGCAGGATAGTATCCTCCTCCATACTGATTCATAGAGGGTTGTAAGGGCATCGACACTGAGGGAGTTGCTGCAAAGAGAAAGTGACATGACAAGGGTTACTCATGTGAGGATATATGTTTCCCCTAGACGAAGGAACTACATGAGGGGGGTTGCCCATACTATAAAAATAACTCCCCTCGAATGAAACACCAGAGGGAAGACGAAGCTCCGCCATGGGAAAAATGTCTGTAGGAATCGACAAAACGGAAGAAGGATAAGTGGACGGAGTGTAACAAGTATAATGATTTCTTAATTGGGCACTTACTTCTCACATAATGGATTCGTAGGAAGGAATATTCCAACCTCCTACCATAAGAAGTGTTTGAAGGATATGACTCCCACCAAATGGAGAGGGCTAAGAAAGAGGCATCATGCCCCCAGACCCAAAAATTGTATTCACATAAGGAGGCAAGACAGAGGATGGAAAGTGAAACGACATATCAGACATACCTTGAGAAAAATGATCAGAGACCCAAGGCATTGACTAAGTACTATAATTTTGCATACCATTATAAAAAGAAGACATATTTTCCCCCATGAACATCATGGTGGGGGGGGGGGTAGCAGTAAACGAGGGAGCAAAAGGAACTCCAATATCCATGATAACAAAGACTCAACACAAAATCCTATGGTCAACTAATAATCAAAGAGCATACGAAAATGTCAAATGGACAATATGCATGCAAACGGGCTAAAGTGGCTGACTGGCCTCCTTCGCAAAAGAAGGTATGTCTCATCCAAGAGGGACCTAAGACTCCCTGCTAAAGTTTGGAGGTAACAGAGTTAGTTATAGGGGCCCTCGTGGGCTTAAAAACCAGCCGGTCAGATCCCCCCAGAGAGGTAATCCTCCATAAATGTTGTGTGTTTTTTGACCCCTATCTGACTCAGGGTACAAGCAGAATAACCCCTGCAAGAAACCTATGAGATACCTTAGTCAAGCAAATAATAAACCACTATATAACCGATGCACAGGTGAGCAGTCATAAGTCCGGATCACCGTATGGGAAGGGTAGAAAAGCCCAAAACCTTGAAAGCATCACCTCTCATAGAGGTATGGGTACTAGCAAGATCCCCAAATACGAATAAATCCATAGAAATATCGTTGATGCCAGGTGAGTATCCAGGGGTTATCCCTTCAACTAACTTTGTGCGACCTCGTGATTAACTCTGGTGTGAGCGGAGCCTCCTGATCTTACCAATTATACAATGGACTTCTCAACTCTCTGTCTCAAACACATATGTTGTTTTAATTTCCTTGGAGAAGTTTACTCACAAAATCCTATTCCAAGGTACTAAATCCTAAACTAGTTTGTGCACCGTAAAAGTAAAATCGTGACTAATCAATTTTAGTTTAAATCATAACTTTTATTGTCTGTGATTACTCAAAAGTGTATGGAAGCGAAACTCATGATGTTATGACTCTGCAAAAAGATAAATATGAATATAATGCAAAGTCTATCTTTAACTTTGCAATGAATGATATGCTAATAAAAAAAGTGCAATTTTTAATTTCAACTCTGCAATTCAGAAGTAAAATGTAATATTTCGCTAAATGTACTAAGCTAATGATAAAGGTTCAAAGACAAAAACCCTAACCAATGCAAACTGACTATTTTTTTTTGTATTTTCAATATATTAAATATAAAATGCATGGACTGAAAAGGAACTTGATATAAAAATTCTACTATGTATAAAAAAAATAACTCAAGCAGAATACCAAGCAGCCAAGAAAACAACCCTGGGTTCAAGGACAAACCAAAAAATGAAAAACAAAGAGAAAGACTACACACAAAAATTCAACTCCAAACAGGTTTCATGTCAACCCAGAGAAACTCAACAAGCACTACAGAGACCTAATAAGGCTCAACAAACATCAAATCCTGCTCAATAGTCACTAAACCAAGAAAACAAGCAAGGGAAAGTGGTATACACGATTGTTCATAAGAACAGTGCATATATACACAACTTGCAGAGAGGTATCACGCATGTGTATGAGACTGTCAAAGCAAAAGGAGCGTACAGGCTTTAAACCAAGGCCAGGAAAGGGAAAAAGGGTTGAAAATACAGACTTGGAGTGAACAGAATCTGTCAAGCAGTGATATGACAAGAAAAACAAAGGAAAAAGAGCAATACAAGAAGAAAAAATACTTCAACCCTTATAAGGAAGATCTCTCCCCAGTGGAGTCGCCATTTTTGTTACAAAGGAAAAACTTTCTATGGCCAAGGGTAAACCACAAAAGACAGGTATGACTGCAGAAATCAACTCAATTCCATTGTATGCTATATAAACTAATGTGAAATATAATAAAGAGGCCTACCTTGATCCAACATTCGATTATGTTCCACCGTTGAGCACTTTGACCCAAAGCTATATACCTGCAATAAGTTCTTAATAAACAAGCATAGCAAGTATATGGTGATAGTATAAAGGGGTTAGCACATTATATAACATAATCCATTAATAAACGCTACAAACATGCCCATTGATAATAATAATATATTTGCATGATACAAATAGGAAGGGAAAGGAGTATTTCTATTAATAATTGATCAGTAGAAGTGACAACATTACAGACTTTCGTGTCTCCACAGTTTGAAACCAAGGAACCAATTTCCTTCCAACTAGGCCTCCACCACTTTAATCCTTCACCAAAGGCAAGTTCAAAGGAGAGAGACAATGAGGTTCTCTCAGCAATAGGGAAAGAGATTAGAGGTTGAACACTGTGTTCAGACTTGAGGGACAAAGGGATGCAAACTCAATATGAAGTAATTTATCCAGAGTAACTTTGCTCTCAAAGTTGAATGCTTTCTCCTCTTTTCCATAGTTTGGAATTGTTCTCTTATAGCCTTCAAAAATGAAACTAAAGGGTCGAGTTGGAACGTTTCCAGTATATGGAAGGCCAAGGATCAGAGATCTGCTATCGTGACATTGAAACCCGACTCCATTTTATATTTTTTGGCACATATCCCAATGTACACGGGTTGTAGTGGAGAAGCTTCCGTATACACATGATGTATAGCATATAGGGCACGCATATGTGAAAAAATGTTTATTTTTGGCTCTAGATTCTTCAAGAAGGGATGATAATTCTGCATAGGGAAATGGGAAAAGGCCCTTTGTTCAAGATAGTGTGACAGTGGTTCCATCATTCTACTTATACTTCAGGGCAATTGGATGGGGAAAGGACAGGTGGTTGTACCCACCTTCCGGTTGTAGCCAGAGAACATAGGGTGTTGTAGCCTCCTTCTAGTTGTAGCTAGAGAATTGGGGAGTTGGAGCTTCCCTCATTTTGTAGCCTAAGAAACTACAGGGTTGGAGCCTCCTTCCAGTTGCAGCTAGAAAACAAAGGAAGTTGGTGCTTCTAATGAATGTAATTTTTTAAGACATATAAGATAAAGCATTATGTGGTTTTCTCCCGATTTGGGTTTCCACGTAAAACACTGTTGTACTATGTATGTGTGTGATTTTTCATTTCTTATTGCTCATTATTGAATAATAATTCTACATTGATATAACACTTGGATTATTTGGAGAAAAAGGATTATAATTACACTATTACAGATTTACCCCCCCTTTCAGTAATCCAACAATTGGTTTCAGAGAAGGTTCCTTCAGAAATCAGTTTAACCACTAAAAGTTAGATCATGGAGAGTACCAACTCATATAAAATGGAATACCCCAATTTGATGGACATAAATAGGCTTTTTGGAGCATAAGGATGAAGACATATATACAAGCACAGGGGTTTGAAATTTGACAATCAATTGTAGATGGATACACAGTACCAACAATTCAACCAACAAATGACAAAGTAGTGAAACTTGGTCTGAATATTTCCAAAGATACAAATGAACTTTTGAATGGTCTCAGTAAAACAATATTCACCAAAGTTGCACATTTTAAATCCACCAGAGAGATTTGGGACAAACTTTGAAATATTTAAGAAGGAGATATAAAATTCAAAGAAGCAAAACTTCAAACTTATAGAGGTTAGTTCGAACAACTAAAAATGAAGGAAGATGAGAATATTGGAGCCTACTTCTTAAGATTTGTTGAAACAGTGAATGCAGTCAAAGAATTGGGAGAAGAAATCAAAGAATCTATAACTTTTCAAAAGGTATTAAGATCTCTTCCTATGAGATTCAACCCTAAGATATCATCACTAGAAGAAAGATCGAATCTGAACTCAATAAGCATGGACGAACTGCATGGAATCTTCACAGCATATGAAATGAGAACTGGACAGGAAAATCCATATGTAAAAGAAGAAGCCTTCAAAGCATCCAAAAGATCAAAGAAAAAGAACAAGGAACAAGAAGAATATAGCAGTAGCAA
>ML836957.1:35293-46315 GCA_009831015.1 Picea engelmannii | reverse complement strand
GTCATTGATTTGTTGGGTTTTAGTGTTCCCAATCAATGGATGCATTGTTGTTGACATGGAATGGGACAACACATGTACCTTCTTAATTTTCTTCCTTCACTTGATGTGGGCCTGGTCATTTCTAGCCTTGAATTGAAATTTACCCCTAGTCTTAGTCATCACCGACCCTTCATGACACTTGTCACCAAATGATTAGATCACAATGTTGGAGGCATATGGGCATTGGGATGAGGCCATATAACCCTACAATAACAAGAGACATTAATTGAACTTTGACTAAATTAAAAGGTGCGTGCAATTGAAAATACTAACAACCCAAAACTAAAAGGGATCAATACACAGACTGTCAATGAGAGGTGATCTGGTGGTGTGTAGGAAGAGGCCTAACACCTTCAAAATTATCATTCTCCAAATATTTTGTTCAAATTTTACAAGGAAATTGTACTAGGACTAGACACACGCAACAATGACCTGTGAATGGGACCAATCTTGAAATTTTTTCAAACTGTTTCTGTATGCATTGAAATTTGACATGGATAGACTATTCGCATGCCTCAACAATATGGGAGGGTTTCTGGATTCAAATTTGACTCACACACCCAGTTTCTTCCATCATCAATTCATAATGTAAACCATAAACCCTAATTTAGTGGAGTCATCGATTTGTCGGGTTTTAGTGTTCCCAATGAATGGATGCATTGTTGTTGACATGGAATGGGACAACACATGTACCTTCTTAATTTTCTTCCTTCACTTGATGTGGGCCTGGTCATTCCTAGCCTTGAATTGAAAGTTACGCCTAGTCTTAGTCATCACCCTTCATGACACTTGTCACCAAATGATTATATCACAAGGTTGGAGGCATGTCGGCATTGGGATGAGATTTTATAACCCTACAATAACAAGAGACGTGAATTAAACTTTGACTAGATTGAAAGGTCCGTGCAATTGAAAATAATAACAAACCATAACTAAAAGGGATCAATACACATACTGTCAATGAGAGGTGATCTGGTGGTGTGTAGGAAGAGGCCTAACACCTTCAAAATTATCATTCTCCAAATATTTTATTCAAATTTTACAAGGAAATTGTACTAGGAATAGACACAGGCAACAATGACTCGTGAATGGGGCCAATGTTGAAATTTTTTCAAACTATTTTTGTATGCATTGAAATTTGACATGGATAGGCTATTCACATGCCTTAATTATATGGGAGGGTTTCTGGACTCAACTTTGACTCACACACCCTCTGTATTCCATCATCAATTCATCATGTAAACCATAAACCCTAATTTAGTGGAGTCATCGATTTGTCGGGTTTTAGTGTTCCCAATGAATGGATGCGTTGTTGTTTATATGGAATGGCACAACACATGTACCTTCTTAATTTTATTCCTTCACTTGATGTGGTCCTGGTCTTTCCTAGCCTTGAATTGAAGGTTACCCCCAGTCTTAGTCATCATTGGTCGTTCATGACACTTGTCACCAAATGATTAGATCACAAGGTTGGAGGCATATGGGCATCAGGGTGAGGCTTTATAACCCTATAGTAACAAGAGACATTAATTGAACTTTGACTAGATTGAAAGGTGCGTGCAATTGAAAATACTAACAACCCAAAACTAAAAGGGATCAATACATAGAATGTCAATGAGAGGTGATCTGGTGGTGTGTAGGAAGAGGCCTAGCACCTTCAAAATTATCATTCTCCAAATATCTTATTCAAATTTTACAAGGAAATTGTACTAGGACTAGACACAGACAACAATGACTTGTGAATGGGGCCAACGTTGAACTTTTTTCAAACTATTTATGTATGCATTGAAATTTGACATGGAAAGACTATTCACATGCCTTAACGATATGGGAGGGTTTCTGGACTCAAATTTGACTCACACACCCACTTTATTCCATCATCAATTAATCATGTAAACCATAAACCCTAATTTAGTGGAGTCATCGATTTGTCGGGTTTTAGTGTTCCTAATGAATGGATGCATTGTTGTTGACATGGAATGGGACAACACATGTACCTTCTTAACTTTCTTCCTTCACTCGATGTGTTCCTGGTCATTCCTAGCCTTGAATTGAAAGTTAGCCCTAGTATTAGTCATCACCCTTCATGACACTTGTCACCAAATTATTATATCACAAGGTTGGAGGCATGTGGGCATTGGGATGAGGCTTTATCACCCTACAGTAACATGAGACGTTAATTGAACTTTGACTAAATTGAAAGGTGCATGCAATTGAAAATACTAACAACCCAAAACTAAAAGGGATCAATACACAAATTGTTAATGAGAGGTGATCTGGTGGTGTGTAGCAAGAGGCCTAGCACCTTCAAAATTATCATTCACCAAATATTTTATTCAAATTTTACAAGGAAATTGTACTAGGACTAGACACGGGCAATAATGACCTGTGAATGGGGCCAACGTTGAAATTTTTTCAAACTGTTTCTGTATGCATTGAAATTTGACATGGATAGACTATTCACATGCCTTAACAATATGGGAGGGTTTCTAGACTCAAATTTTACTCACACACCCTCTTTATTCCATCATCAATTCATCATGTAAACCATAAACCCTAATTTAGTGGAGTCATCGATTTATCGGGTTTTAGTGTTCCCAATGAATGGATGCGTTGTTGTTGACATGGAATGGGACAACATATGTACCTTATTAATTTTCTTCCTTCACTTGATGTTGTCCTCGTCATTCCTAGCCTTGAATTGAAAGTTACCCCTAGTCTTAGTAATCCCCGACCCTTCATGACACTTGTCACCAAATGATTAGATCGCAAGGTTAGAGGCATATGGTCATTGGGATGAGGCTTTATAACCCTACAGTAACAAGAGACATTAATTGAACTTTGACTAGATTGAAAGGTGCATGCAATTAAAAATACTAACAACCCAAAACTAAAAGGGATCAATACACATACTTTCAATGAGAGGTGATATGGTGGTGTGTAGGAGGAGGCCTAACATATTCAAAATTATCATTCTCCAAACATTTTATTCAAATTTTACAAGGAAATTGTACCAGGACTAGACACGGGCAACAATGGCCTGTGAATGGGGCCAACGTTGAAATTTTTTCAAACTTTTTCTGTATGCGTCGAAATTTGACATGGATAGACTATTCGCCTGCCTTAACGATATGGGAAGGTTTCTGGACTCAAATTTGACTCACACACCCTCTTTCTTCCATCATCAATTCATCATGTAAACCATAAACCCTAATTTAGTGGAGTCATCGATTTGTCGGGTTTTAGTGTTCCCAATGAATGGATGCAATGTTGTTGACATGGAATGGGATAACACATGTACCTTCTTAATTTTCTTCCTTCACTTGATGTGGGCCTGGTCATTCCTAGCCTTGAATTGAAATTTACCCCTAGTCTTAGTCATCACCAACCCTTCATGACACTTGTCACCAAATTATTAGATCACAAGGTTGGATGCATATGGGAATTGGGATGAGGCTTTATAACCCTATAGTAACAAGTGACATTAATTGAACTTTGACTAGATTGAAAGGTGCATGCAATTGAAAATACTAACAACCCAAAACTAAAAGGGATCAATACACAAACTGTCAATGAGAGGTGATCTGGTGGTGTGTATGAAGAGGCCTAGCACCTTCAAAATTATCATTCTCCAAATATTTTATTCAAATTTTACAAGGAAATTATACTAGGACTAGACATGGGCAACAATGACATGTGAATGGGGCCAACGTTGAAATTTTTTCAAACTGTTTATGTATGCGTCGAAATTTGACATGGATATACTATTCGCATGCCTTAACGATATGGGAGGTTTTTTGGACTCAAATTTGACTCACACACCCTCTTTCTTCCGTCATCAATTCATCATGTAAACCATAAACCCTAATTTAGTGGATTTTCGTCGCATGCCTTAATGATATGAAAGGGTTTCTAGACTCAAATATACCTTGGGTGGTAAAAATATTGTTTTAATTGATGTAGTGGTTATGACAATGCCAAAAAAATCCAACCTGTTCCTTAGGCACAATTGTATGTACACCGTGAAAGTTGTAATTCCTTGCTCTTTTTGTAACACAATTTTGACATGAAGGAATCATTGTCACCATCAATCAATGCTCATATTATGATCCACAACCACATTTGAACGAAGATAATGTATCACCTTTAGTGGATCATACATATATAGTCTATCCCTACTAGTTAGTTGGAAAAACCTCCTTCACAATTGAATTATGTGGCCTACTTCTTCATAATTAAGTGTTGGGTCCTACTTCTTCGACCATGATATTTCCTAACAATGATAAATTATTAGAGGCCACGAAAGTTTTATATAGTCCTTAGGATAACCTCGATAATGGATCTCCTATTAAATTTCACCCTAGGTCTATCTACTCCACTATTATAATTCCCTTATACTCTATCCCTTTGGAAATATTGATCATTTTGATTCATCTCTACCAAAAACACCTCTGACTTGAAAAAGATACCTTGGATTAAATTTCCATACTTAATATTATTGATGTTTCCATTGAACGAGATGTTGCCAAACTATTTCATGTTGACATGAAGCATCTAATATTACTTTCCAGTTTTTGTTTTGGGTGTAGGACCTTGCATTGAATTGTATGGTACATATAGATCATTTTCGTAGCCATGTTTATATGGGTAAGGTATATTCTTGAACTTTCATATAGAATTAGGATCATTACTCTCTGCGTTGTTTCATTTAAACCTTTTTCCACCTTAAAATTGTCATAGGATTATCCCTATTGAACATTAGTACATTATTCCATCTTCTTCACTTTGAAAAGATCTAATGGTGGAGCCTTCCTTTGATGGGTTACCCTAGAGTAGTACCATTTTTCCATTTGGCACCCATTTGGAGATTCATTCTCATATGTAATTTAGTTCAAGTACAGTAGCCTCATGGGCAATAGTAACATGTGAATGGGGCCAATCTTGAAATTCTTTCAAAATGTTTCTATATGCACTGAAATTTGACATGGATAGATTGTTTGAATGCCTTAATGATATGGAATGGTTTCTAGACTCAAATATACCTTGGGTGGTAACAATATTGTTTTAATTTATGTAGTGGTTGTGACAATGCCAAAAAAATCCAACCTGTTCCTTAGGCACAATTGTATGTACATCGTGAAATTCGTAATTACTTACTCTTTTTGTGATGCAATTTCCACATGAAGGATTCATTGTCACCATCAATAAATGCTTATATTAGGATCAAAAACCACATTTGACCGAAGATAATGTATCACCTTTAGTGGATCATACATAGTCTATCCCTACTATTTAGTTGGACAAACCTGCTTCACAATTGAATTATGTGGCCACTATTGATATTATGGTAGCTTCGAGAGGTATGAACCTCTATTGTGACCTATGACGAGATTATAATATTTCAGAAGGAAGAAAAGAAATGAATGTAACCCTAGACGAGATGTCGGCTGAAGAAAGATAAATAATATGAATTAATTAGTACCCAGAAGGAGAAGTTAGTCTAGGCAAGTCTGCCAGAAATACTATAAATACAGGGTGCCAGTCTCTCATTTGTCACATTCACGGAATTGAAAAAGTCACTTGTGCGCACTACAGTATGGCAGTTTTGTGCGCAAGTTCTGGGGAAGGTGTTGCGCCAGTTTCTGGGTTGGACTATCTGATCAACTTTTGTTACTTTCTTGCTTGGTGCATTAGCCTTGCTTGGCTATTGATTGCTACTAGGATTCTTCTCTGTCAAGGTCAAGGTGCTCGGAGGGTGGCTTTGGCCTATGGTTGGGTGACAAGGGTATTTTCAATGGTAAAACAAGAACAATCCTTAATATTCTAATAGGTTATGGGCTTACACCTCCTTAATTTAGTCTAAACGCTGGAATGAAGCATAGCCGCTAGGATATTGAGCTCACTGAAGAACTCTCGCTAGGGTTACTACCAGGAGAAACTTCCAAGACATTTCTGCTAGGGTTACTAGCAGGAGCATCTTCCAAGACACTGTCGCTAGGGTTACTAGCAGAAGTAGTTGCAGAAACCCTAATCTCAGATCCGACACCTTGTGATGGAGCATCTCTCTCAAGAAGAAGATATTCAGATGCGCCCTAGTTCAACAAACCTTTTGGCTATCTCAGAAGACAAAAACATCCGAGTTGAAGTTTTGGATCAAAGTATGACCAACTACCAGTCAACTGAAGACATGAGTGAAACGATCAGTCTTTTACACTACTCAACACTCACTGGAACGATTGAAGATGACATGTGGATAATTGATAGTGGAGCTTCTAGGCACATGACGAGAGATCAAGCCAGACTGTCAAACCTAAATGAGAAGAAGACATCATACAAGGTAGAGCTTGGAGACAAAATCACTTACCCAGTCGAAGGATTTGGACAAGCCTCCGTCAAGTTGAAATCAGGTAACAATGTTCACTTAAGCAATGTTTAATATATACATGGTTTAGAAAATAATCTTGTATCGATATCTTACCTAGAAGACAAAGGAAACATAATAGCTTTCGTGGATGGAAAAGTATTATCATGGCATAAATACTCCAACATAGAGAATGCTAGGGTTATTGGAAGTCGTGAAGGAATTTTGTATAGACTACTAGAACAAAATGAAGAAGCTCTCGTACATGACGAAGTCAATCCTAATGAACTTTGGCATAGAAGGTACGCTCATATTAATTATCAAAAATTACCCTTTCTCAGAAGAATGGTTGAAGGAATACCTGAATTGAAATCTACACATAAGGAATTTGCAAAGGATGTGCCCTTGGGAAGAATATCAAGAAACCATTCCCAAGAAGCAACAACAGATTTAAGGAGATCCTAGATCTAATACACTGAGATGTTTGCGGTCATATGCCAATCAGATCTCTAGGAGGATATATTTACTACGTAATCTTCATAGACGATTATTCAAGAAAGACTTGGCTATATCTATTGAATACAAAAGACGAAGTATTTAGCAAATTTCAAGAATTCAAAGCAGAGATAGAAAACCTCACGAACAAGAAGATTAAGACATTAAGAACAGATAATGGAGGAGAATACACCTCGAAGGAATTTGTTTCATTCTGCAAATTGGCAAGGATTAGGAGGGAGCTGACTATTCCTCATAATCCTCAACAAAATGGTGTAGTAGAAAGAAAGAACAGATCTATTGAAGAAACCGTAAAATCCTTACTAAATGATCAAGGTCTATCCATGTTCTTACGGGGGGAAGCATCAATGAAAACAATATACATGCAGAATAGAAGTCCTCATCATATATTGAAGGACATGACACCAGAAGAAGCCTTCTCAGGTAAGAAACCTAATGTGGAAAATCTAAGAATATTTGGATGTCTTGTTTACTCTCACATTCCCAAAGACAAAAGGAATAAATTAGAACCCTCAAGAAATAAGGGGATATTCATAAGATACAGTGATTCATCTAAGGCCTATAGAATATATATTCCAGAACAACACAAGATTGAAGTCAGCAGAGACGTAACATTCAATGAAAAGATGGCCTTCAAGAAATCCATAGATGAAACTATTGAAGAAGAAGAGATTGAAGAACCTAATGAAGAAATCACAAAAAACGAAAATGACAAAAAGGAACAACCTAATCATCCTATGGAACCATGTGAAAAAATTGATTCAGATATCATAGCTAAAACCAAGAAATGACCAGCTTGGCTTTAAGCCACCTTACAAGACATAGAAAGACTCAAGGTTCTAGAAGGAACATTCAGAATGAGTAAAAGACCTAAAATATTCTCAAGTTATGTAGCATACATGACGAAGCTTCTAGATGAAGAACCTACCACATTATAAGAAGTAGTTCAAAAGGGACAATGGAAAGAAGGTATGAAAGAAGAAAATCAATCCATTATGAAAAATGAGGTACGGGAAATCGTAACTAGACCTAAAGAAAAAATAGTGGTAACTTCAAAATGGGTATACAAGACCAAACATGCAGCAGATGGAAGTGTGGATAAATACAAGGAAACATTCGTAGCCAGAGGATTCTCCCAGAAGGAGGGAGAAGATTATGACGAAACCTTTGCTCCGGTGGCTAGATATACTTCCATCAGAGCTATCATATCTCTTGCCGCTTCCATGGGATGGAACTTACATCAGATGGATGTAAAGACAACTTTCCTCAATGGAGCAATTGAAGAAGAAGTATATATTGAACAACCTCAAGGATTTGAGTTACGTTCTAGAGACACCCACGTTTGTATATTAAAGAAAGCTCTATATGGACTCAAGAAATCTCTAAGGGCTTGGTATGCCAAAATGGACAAGTATCTAATGAGACTTGGTTTCTCCAAGAGTCATGCAGATCCAAACCTTTATTACAAAGTTGTGGTCAATGCACCTGTAATTCTACTACTATATGTTGACGATCTATTCATAACAGGTGAAGATTCTCTCATCATCCAGTGCAAGAAGGAATTAACTTCTAAATTTGATATGAAAGATCTAGGTCTCATGCAGTATTACTTGGGACTAGAATTATGGCAGAAGCGTGGTGAAGTATTCATTGGACAAGGAAAGTATGCAATAAAGATCCTTCATAAGTTTGGAATGATGGATTGTAAGTCCATGGACACTCCTATGAATACATATATAAGAAAAGTGAAAGATCCAGATTCTGATCCAGTATATCCATCTCTATATCGACAACTAATTGGGTCATTGATGTATTTGGTAAATACTTGACCAGACATTGCTTTTTCATAAATACACTAAGCCAGTTCCAGGTGGAACCAAAACATGAGCATTGGATAGCTACAAAACATGTATTAATATATATTCATGGGACAATAAACTATGTCTTGAGATATATCGCATCCAGTGATATACAACTTCATGGATTCACAGACTCAGATTGGGGTGGAAGTTCAGAAGACAGAAAGATCACTTGAGGTATGCGTTTAAGCTTGGGCTCCTCTATGATATATTGGGCCAGTAGGAAACATAAGTCTGTCGCACTTAGAACACATAAGTAGAGTATATCGTAGCATGTGAAGCATGCACATAAGTAATATGGCTAAGGAAGTTAATCTCCGATTTATTTGATCAGATTCCAAAATCGACCATAATACATTGTGATAATCAGAGTTGTATAATATTATCAGAACATCTCGTATTTAATGAAAGGTCGAAACACATTGATATCAAATACTACTTTATTCGAGATAAATTCCGGGATGGAGAGGTAAAGCTCAAGTATATCCCCACAGATGAGCAAACAATAGATATCCTGACAAAACCTCTATCCAGAATAAATTTTGCATATTTCCAAGAGAAGATGGGGATCGTGGAAATAAATCCCTTAGCTGAAAGGGAAGAAATGACTCTCCAAGTTGGGAGGGAGAACTGAAAATATTGTTGAAGACATTTATTTTCGAAATTGAAAAATAGCCCACCTTGGACAGATTCTTTCCTGTTCGGAAAGTGGATTGAGATTTCTGACGGACAATGATTTCCCATTGTGGTTAACATGGGAAATGGTCTAGATTGCTAATGTATCATAGACAATGACTTCCCATTGTGGTTAACATGGGGAGTGGTCTAGGGCAGTCTCTCTTCTTGAGGGTTACTCAAGAAGACTAGCCTGTCTCGCCGAACAACGATTTCTCATTGTGGTTAACATGAGGAATCGTTCATTTTGGAGGTTGATACATGACATTATTTTCCTTTTTTGGTTAAGAGAGGAAATGGTCCGGGCAGTCATTCCTTAGGATGTACTCATTCTCTCCAGGTTGCACTTTGTTTAGTGTCGGAGGAATGGCCCAGGGTGGGGAATGGTCCAGGCTCAACAATCAGGGACATGCATTCCTTAGGGCAGATTCATTCTCTCCAGGTTGCACTTTGTTTAGTGTCAGAGGAATAGCCTAGGGTGAGGAATGGTCTAGGCTCAGAAATCAGAAACAATCATTCTTCCTTGTTTGAGAAGAATAGGGAAGATAACCCATCATTAATGTTCTACTCCAAGGGAAGATATTCTTTCGGATATCATAGATGTGAGTAAAATATTGGCCCTGATGATTCAACTTATATCATAACATTATTTCTGTGCATGTTGATATCAAATGATTGTTATGTAGAGTTATTATACTGTGGTGGATATGTTCCACTGTTTGTGACTATGTGTCACGGTCTGAGTAGTTGTGTACTACTGTGGATAAACACAGATGTGTTCTATCAATTAATATTGTACTTGTGTCATGGATATTATCCAGTTGGATAAATAATGAAAGTGCTCGTTATTATACCAGTTGAATGGTCTGTTTGTGATCAAGACCATACCTCCCTAGCTATGAGGGAGGTATGAACCTCTATTGTGACCTATGACGAGATTAGAATTTTCCAAAAGGAAGCAAAGAAATGAATGTAACCCTAGACGAGATGTCGACTGAAGAAAGATAAATAATATGAATTAATTATTGCCCAGAAGGAGAAGTCGGCCCAGGCGAGTCTGCGAGAAATGCTATAAATACAGGGCGCCAGTCTCTCATTTGTCACATTCATAGAATTGCAGAAGTCACTTGTGCGCACTGCATTCTGGAAGTTTTGTGTGCAAGTTCTGGGGAAGGTGTTGCGCAAGTTTCTTGGTTGGACTATCTGATCATCTTTGGTTACTTTATTGCTTGGTGCATTAGCCTTGCTTGGCTATTGATTGCTACCAGGATTTTTCTCTGTCAAGGTCAAGGTGCTCGAAGGGTGGCGTCGGCCTATGGTTGGGTGACAAGGGTATTGTCCATGGTAAAATGAGCACAATCCTTAATATTCTAACAACCACTTCCACCATTTTTTTAATATCAACTCCCATAAAGAATGAGCCTTTTCCCCCTTGTGTAAAATATTGCAAAAACACAAGATGAGATATTTATAAGTGGATATTCCACTCACTGATACATATCAATGATTGGTATTTAATTGAACAAAATATTCACCCTATGAGAATATAAATATCTAAAACCGATAAGAGCC
>ML836957.1:9522-20890 GCA_009831015.1 Picea engelmannii | reverse complement strand
AACCCAAGCAAACAACCTCATTGAAAATAACTGCACTAGGAAGAGCAAGCCAATCTAAACCATGCTCGAGAAATTCATCTTGGTGCATATACCTCAAAATCAACAGTTTTTCTAGAGCTCAATTTCCAGATAGCTCTCCTAATTTCCATGGGGAAAAGAAGGTGTTAGGTGGTAGGGGAGAAGACATGTATTGGGAATTGGCCTAAAATATCGTAAATGGATATGGCAGGAGACACAAGTTTGGGGAGTAACATTGTAAGGAAGGGCTTTCTTAGGGAGTGCCAAAATGTCCTAGAAAAATATTCATTTCTGAAATATAAGAGAAGAAGACATATAGACTAGTTTATGGAAGGAGGTTAGTTAAGGTTCTACATGCATCATAGCCTCTTAACCATACAAAACCTAGAAAGGAGTTTCCCTATTATTTATTTTCATTGTGGTGTAGGCAACCTATAGAACATACAAGATTTGAATGTGCCATTGGTAGGGTTTCTCTTTCCCACGTTCTTCTTTAAGATTTTAATCAATGTTTTGTTCATGGATTCTACTTGGCCATTTCCTTGGGGATAATAAGTGGATGAGGTTCAATGCTTAACCCCAAACTTGCTACAAAACTTAGTCAACTTCCCATAAATGAAAGCAATCAATTATCATAAATAATTTCCAATGGAAGGATAAATTGTGAGAAAATATTGACTTCTAGGAAGGAAATTACCTATTCAACCTTATAAGTTTTTAGTGGAACAATTTCACACCCTTGGTAAAGCAATCATTGGCTATGAGGATAAACACATAGCCAATAGAATATGGTGCGATAATTGGGGCAATGAAGTGTAGAACCCATAGAAAAAGGAAATCAAGAAGAACAATATTTAAGGGCATGGCATAAAGTTACTCTCTTCCCATAGTATTCTAGCATATCTTGCAAGATTGCACGAACTAGTAACAATGTTTGAAAAGAGAGGGCCACTATTGATCAATCTGGATGATTTTGTCTACAATCTCCTTGGAAACAAAATGGCCACCAATGTGAAAGGGTTGAGTAGCCATATAGTGAAGAACTATCAACATGCTTTAAGAGATCTATTTGTCTACACAATACAAAAGTATGTCATCTATAAACCTATAGAACAGTAAAATACACAATATGACATAATTTGAGGATTTTAATCTCAATCTCCTTTTGTGACTTTCAATGTTGGGAAGGAAATGTTCATTATGTAAGTAACAAACAATATCATGATACTAAGGATGATTAGTGACATATACATTATCACAATCAACAACAAATCAAGAAGATAAAGAGTCATCATCACTATTGGAATCTTCATTAGGATCGCCATGCTAAGCCAGGTGGAGATATAAATATCACCCTTTAATAGTGTGAGAAGTAAATATCTCAAAATCATTCTCTTGTATCTTAGTTAACTAATGAGCAAGCTTTCCTAAAAGGAAAGTTTGGGACAATAGAAATTTAATGGTAGGTAGAGGAACCTTTACCTTGGTATGTTTTCCAAGAATGAAGTGGCGAAAATTTTCAGCAACCTTGACCAAAGAGAAAGAATTATTTTCAATCAAGGTATACTTCAACTCAACGTTAGAAAGGCTTAAGATCATGAAATCAATTGATTGTTTTGAACCCAAGTCATCCTTTTGTAACAGGATAACTAAGATAACTTTATCTTAGTATTGTACATGACAAAATCTTTTAGAAAACCAAGTTGAGCAAGCATAGGTGCAAAAATGGCCTTTTTGATATCCACCAAACCTCTCTCAGTGTCTTGAGACCAAGAAAATTCATGTTCCTTTTTATGAAGATTATAAATAGGCTTGACCATCCTGGAAAACTCATGTATAAACCTTCTAACAAAATTGATTTTTCCCATAAATAACTGCATGTCCTTCTTTGTGGCAGGTGGAGGAAGGTTTTGAATCACACAAACCCTTTCTAGGTCAATACTAATGCTAGAATATTTAAAAATATGGCCAAGTAATTTCCCCCATGAGACACCAAATATAGACTTAGCTAGATTCAAGGACATGCCATACATTCTGCAACATGTAAATACTTGCCTCGGGTGATTAAAAGTATCTCCTGATAGCTTGGAATGAATAGTATGATCATCAAGGTAAACCTAAATAATCATACCAATTAAGTCATCGAATGTTATGTGCATATCTCTCTAAAAAATGGAACCTGCATTGATTAGACCAAAGGGAATGAATTCATAAGTGAAGGTGCCCCACTGAGTAGTGAAGGTGGTTTTATAATGATCTTCTCACTTGAGGTGAATTTGATCACAGCCTAAGAATCCATCAAGAAAATACATCATTTGGGATCCTACAACTTGTTGCATGATTAGTTCCATGTTGGGGAGCATAAGGTTATACTTCACTCTTTCCTTGTTAAGGGTGTGAAACTCTACACATAGTCAAACATACCCATTCATTTTGTGAATTAGGACCAACTTAGAAACCCACTCAAAGTACTTGACACAGAAGTCAATAATGATCTCTCCTTCTTCTACTTCCACCTTTGTTGCTTTTGGTTTAATTTTCCTATTGCTTCCTTTTCACTTTTATTTTTCTCTGCTACTGAACAAGAAGCCTATGCCTCAACTACCTATGTATCCTATCTTGCTAATGGTGTTGTATTTACTGGTTGCATGTTTACAGGTAGAGTGTGCTTGTCATTGATGGCAATAACAACAACGACGATAGCCAAAGGTTATCATGAAGACAACAAGGAGTGTGCACAGGATTCCTTAGAATCCGTGAGTTTGCAGGAGGAGGATAAGATAAGGAGGAATAACGCAGTTTTTCATGCAGAGTGCAAGTGTGTGCCAGGGCCGAAGTTAACTTCATTGCCAAATCTCAGGAGAGATAGTGTTTTCAGAAACGTAGACGAGACCCAAAGTCATCAGGACTCGTAGGAGAATCAAAGGTCGAGGCCTTTGACAGTTAGAAATTATTCCAAGTCGAGAGGAAGCGTAAGATCAGGAGGAGGATCGACAGTGGCCGTTGGATCAAACACTGTGAAGAATCTGGATCGTTAGATCAGAATTCAAACTAGAGGAACGAGTGTGTAGGAGAGGAAAATATCTGATCCATTTGATCTGTGCGTGAAGGACCAACAACCGTTAGATCCAGTGGATTTGCAAAGAGGATAAGATCAGGCGAAAAGCTTCGAGAGACGAAGTCGCAAAATGATAATTCACAATTTGATCTGGACTGTTGGATCGTGGAGAGTCGTGGACCATCGATCCTACGTAAGAGGATATCGAGAATTCGGGAATCGGAAGAAGCGAGGTCGGCCAACTTTCGACATCACGAAGCGCGTAGTCACAAAACTCGAAGAGGAGATCTCGACTGTTGGATCGCGGGAGATCTTGGACCGTTGATTTGACACAAGCACAAGTTTAAGAATCAGAATAATGGAGGTTCTCTAAGCTTCGACATCGCGAGTCGTGAAATCTCGAAGTGCGAAGAAGAGATATGTATTGTCGATCAAGGAATGTCGTGGGTCGTTGGTCAAGCATGGCAAAGTTCGCGAGCTCACAAAACGTGAAGTCCCAAAGTGCTTGGCCCCAAGTCACAGCTAGTGGTCACATCGGCGGAAGAGAAGGGAAGGAGCTAGTGTTGCTAGGATCCACTTCAAATTTCGGGAGTTGGTAAAATCGAGGTGAATTGCAATAGAACCTCCTAAACATGAAGTCACGAAGCGCCCTTTTGCTTGGCCCCTGGTCATAGCCAAGGTCACATCAACAGAAAATAAGGGAAGGAGCTAGCGACGCTAGGCTCCACTTCGAAGTTTCGTGAGTTGGGATAATCGAGGCAACTCCCAGTTGAATATCCGATTTGCGAAGTCATGAAGGGTTCAGAAGTTAGGCATGTGGTCACATCCATGGTCACATAAACTAAGGTTAAGGGAGGAGCTAGCACGTCGCTAGGCTCCACTTCGAATATCGGGGGTTGGGAGAATCAATGTGACTCATAACAGATTACCCGATACACGAAGTCACGAAGCACCCAGAATATTAAGCCCTGAGTCACCATCGATGGTCATGTGAAAGGAAGGGGCTTAGCAAGAAAATCTAGTGCCCACTATGAAGTTTTCTCAGGAAGGGAAAAGGCGCCAAAGGGATGAGCGTTTGGAGGTTCTCTAGGTAACTGCCGGAACATAGTGATTGTATCTTCCAGAGAATTCAAAGAGCTTCAGGGTGATTGCCAGAGGAGCTGAAGAGTTTTGAGATAACTGCCAGCGGAATGAAGACTTATCATAGAGACAATTGACAGATGGAAGAGTTTCGAAGATTGTAACTGTAACAGAGAGGATAAGCTCAACTGTGACAAAGAAGACAAAAGGTTTCACTTCCAGAGAAGGAAAATAATCTTTGGATAATGACCTCTGATGATGAATAGATTCAACATAACCGCGAAAGAAGACGGAGAGTTGGGTGGATGATCTCGCAGTGGATTTGGCGTGAGAAAGACATGCATAAAAAAATAGGTGTGTGTTTATAATAGAGTTATGCATGTGGGTAGAATGTGACCATGTATAGGAACCGAACTGGAGATCATAGGTGCAGCGTATAACATGCAGAGACAACACATGGTATAAAGGAAGAAGAGAAGTTGAACATAAGTGAAAGTGTGCACAACAGGAGAAAGAGCAGAGTATAGAAGCGGAACAAAGCATAGAAGTTGGGGGAGGCAGAGGAGACATGGAGCTATAACAGACCATATCAGAGTCAGAGAAAGTAATTAAATTTCTTGTAAGATTCAATCAGGGTGGTAGGGTGGTGCTAGGGAGGATTGCAGTCCTCTAAATTCTAGTTGGTGCTAGAAAATATTCTGGGAGTTGGTGCTTCCATCTAGTTGATGCTAGAGAAACCTGGGAGTTGGTGCTTCCATCTAGTTGGTGCTAGAGAAATCTGAGAGTTGGTTCTCTCTACAAGTTGTAGCTTTCTATCAGAGGTTGTAGCCTCATATTTCAGTTGGAGCTCAAAGACTGTGATGTACATGAAAGTTGGAGCTTGATTGACATCCTAAGAAGAAGAGGTTTTCACCCTTATGGGTTTCCTCATGAAAATTAGTGTCTTTGTGTATTCTGTGTGATTGATCAAATATTGTATATAAATTCATGTTAAGTTATCGACAACACATTAAATAATAATCTAGAAAGAACCATAAAATAACAGGAAAAGTTTCAAGCTTATATACATAATTGATTCACCCGCCCCTCTCAGTTATATTTCCAACAATTGGTATCAGAGTCGGTGCCTTTGATCAAAGGTAGATTCATAATATTGAACATGACTAGTCATGATGGAAGTTCAACTAATAAACCCCCTCTGTTTGATGGAATAAACTTTGCCTTCTGGAAAATAAGAATGAGAACACATTTAATGTCTTTTGGTGTTGATGTTTGGGATGTTGTTGAAACGGGATATGTGAATCTTGTAGTCTTGGCCTCAAAATATGATAAGATGGAGTTTAGATTTAATACAAAAGCAATGAATTCCATCCTCAGTGGAGTTGTTGAAGCCGAGTTTGTCAAAGTCATGCACTGTGATTCAACAAAAGTTATGTGGGACAAGCTGATAAGTAGTTATGAAGGTAATGAAAAGGTGAAAGACGCAAAACTTTAGTCTCACAGACTTAAATTTGAGCAGTTAAATATGGATGAAGATGAAACTATCAGTAATTACTTCTTACGTATAGAAGAACTTGTCAACACTATGAAAGGCCTAGGTGAAATGATAGATGAATCTTTTCTAGTCCAGAAAATATTAAGATCTCTTCCTGATAGATTTAACTCAAATGTCTTTGCTATAGAGGAAATAACTGATCTCAAAACGTTGACACTAGATCAACTTCTTGGAACCCTAACTTCTTATGAAATGATAATCGCCAAAGTTAAATCCACTACAAGAGAGGCATGGTTTAAAGTAGATAAAAAAGCAGACTCCGATATAGATGAGATTGAAGCAAATTTTGTGAGAAGACTAAAGAAAGGATCATGCAAATGCAAAGGTAAATTGCCCTTCAAATGTTTCAACTGTGGTAAGATAGGTCATTTTGCATCTAAGTGTCCTCATAAAAGAAAGTATCAGACATATGACGATGAAGAGAAGCACAAACACAAGAAGGTATATAAAGAGAATAATTTTAAGAAGAAAAGCCTTTGTGTAAAGAATGATGATGATCCCGCAGATGATGAAAGCAATGACTATTCTATTGAAGATAAAATAAATGATATCATGCTAATAGATTTAGAAGATATAAACACTAAAGATACAAGAAGTGAGTTCGTTGATTGTGAAGCAATAATAGATCTTGAAGGAGAAATTTTTAGTGCCATGGAAGAGATTGATAGACTCAGAGAAAAGAAATGAAAACAAAAACAATTACTGCTCAGGTATTTGAAGAAATTTCTCTATTTAAGGTTAAGTTAGAAGAAGCCAATAAGATTGAAGACATCCTCAAACAACAATTGAAGGAAGTCAAAACAAAAGGTGAAAAATTGGAAGCTGAAGTAGTGATTGTCAGAAAAGATCTAGAGAAACTTCAGGCCTTATATCATCAGAATCTGACAAGTATTAAAGCCTCAGAAGGATTAGCCTCCATTCTTAATCAAAAAATGAATTCAAAGTTGAAAACTAGTTTGGTTTATGAAGAGGGATCAAGTACTGGTCAGCCAAGCAACAAAGAATCCATCAAGTTTGTCAAATCTACAACCATTGACAACAACAAACCTGCAGAAACAAAGGAAGAGAATCAACCACCAAGGAGGAGTGAAGGAAAATCTACCAGAACTGAATCTGTAGAACAAAGAAATAATACACCTTTTGCTCAAGGAAATGATCATCATGGAAGAAATCGACCTACTCAAAGAAGACAACCATTTTCCAGGTACAAAGATTTTTTCTATGGATATTGTTTTTACTGCTCTAACTTTGGCCACAAAGCTGTAAATTTTTCTTTAAGATTTAGACATGAGCAATCAAGACAACCAAGGAATAAATATCTTCGACAATAAAGAATGAGACAACCAAGTAACAAACAACCACAGACTGCAAATCATGTGATGGCTAGGAAAAGGACGCAAATTAAACATAACAATCATTATGATCCTTTATTCAATGAACCAGAATGTTACATCTGCCATAATTATGGACATAAAGCTATAGACTTTCATTTAAAGAACTATAAGCCAGATTCAAATCATAGAGCTGAAAACGTCAAAGTCTGGAAGAAGAATGAAGATAACAAGTGTGGATTAGTGTTTTCAGCTCAAAGACAAAAATACCCCTGGTATATTGACAACGGATGCTCCATTCCTATGACAGGTGACAAAAGTAAGTTCCTACTACTCAAAGAAAATAAATCAAGGAGTGTGACCTTTGTAAATGTTGCTCCAGGAAAGATCGGAGGTAAAGGTCTAGTAAGCTTAAGTAATGGAAGAAGCAAAGCTCAATATGTATTGTTTGTTGATGGTTTAAAGAATAATCTTCTTAGTGTCAGTCAAATATGTGATAGAGGATGTGAAGTCACTTTCACTGCCAAGAATTATAAAATAAAGACATTAAACACAGGAGAGTTGATTGCAAAAGGGGTTAGAATTGAAAACAATGTATATGTTATGAAGGAGGATAAGGAGAAATGTCATTTAAGAAAATTTGATGAAAGTTGGTTATGGCACAGAAGGCTTGGACACCTGAATTTTGATCATATTGTCAAACTGAATAATGAAGGCATTGTGAAAGACCTTCCAAGAATATCTAAGCCTAATAAATATATATGTGAATCCTGTCAAATGGGGAAGCTGACTCGTGCTCAATTCAAATCGAAGAGTTTCACATCTTCAAATAAACCACTTCAAATTGTTCATATGGATCCGTGTGGACCATCGTGAAAGGAAGGAACTGGAGGAGAATGTTACTTTATGCTAGTCATTGATGAATTCTCTAGACTTGCGTGGGTTTCCTTTCTGAGAGAAAAATATGATGCGTTTGAGAAGTTCAAAAAGTTTAAGGCGTTAGCTAAGAATCAGACAGGAAGGAAGTTAAAGGAAATTCACTCAGATAGGCGAGGAGGATTTCTATCAAGAGATTTCAAATAATTCCGTGACAGACGTGGAATTAAAAGAGAATATATTATTCTAGGTACTCCTCAACAAAATGGAGTTGTAGAACACCAAAATACATCAGTTCAACATATGGCAAGGGCTATGATGAGTGAAAGGGACATTTCACAAACCTTATTGGTGGAGGTTGTTCACACGGCTGTTCATATTCTAAACAAAGCGCATCTAAGGCCGAACAATGATAAAAATCGATATGAGTTGTGGTTTGGTCGACCTGCATCAATCAATCACTTCAAAGTATTTGGAAGTAAATGCTACATGAAGAATAATGATGATCATCTGGGAAAATTTGATAGTAGAGATGATGAAGGTATATTCTTAGGATATGCAATGAACAATAAAGGATACAAATTCTTTAACAAAAGAATGCACAAATTAGTAGACTGTATTGATGTTTGAATTGATGAAGAAACTCATGTAAAAGATCAATAGAGAGTAAGCACCAAGCCAGATGAAGAAGATGATGAGAATAATGAAGATGAAGAACAACAAATCTCATAGTCACAAGAAGACGATGAATCAGGTGGATAAGAGACACCCAGACAAGAAAATTCAAGACAACAATCAAAATCAAATTCTTCCTCTAGAATTACTCAAAAGAATCATCCTGAAAGTTAGATAATTGGTGAGAAAGACAAAGGTGTACAAACCAGGAGAAGAATGATCAAAGACATCGAGAAGTCACATATAGCCTTTATATCCATGGTGGAACCCGAGAACTTTAATGAAGCCAATAAAGACGTAAATTGGTTTAAATCAATGAATGAGGAACTAGACCAAATTGAGAAGAATGTCACTTGGGAACTCGTTCCTAGGCCAACAAATAAAAATGTAATAGGATCAAAATGGGTCTACAAAAATAAGATGAATGAGCAAGGAAATATTTTAATAAATAAGGCTAGATTGGTCTGCAAAGGATATGCTCAAATAGAAGGACTAGATTTCGATGAAACATTTGCGCCTGTAGCAAGATTATAAGCTATTAGAATGTTTCTTTCCTATGCTTGTCATAAATAGTTTAAAGTATATCAAATGGATGTCAAGTCATCTTTTCTAAATGGAGATCTAAAAGAAGAATTCTATATGGAACAACCAGAGGGTTTCCAACTGTCATATAATCCTGACTTCGTCTGCAAGCTGAAGAAAGCCTTATATGGGTTGAAACAAGCTCCACGTGTCTGGTATTACAAAATGGATAAGTATATTCAAGACAAAGGGTTCAAGAGAGGAACAATTGACAACAATCTATATATCAAACCGAAGGGTAATGATTTCTCATTGTGTTGGTATATGTAGATGACATCATCTTCGGAAGCAATAATGCTTCATTGGTACAATGGTTTTCTTCTGCCATGCAATCTGAATTTGAAATGTCTATGATAGGGGAACTGTCATTTTTCCTTGGTCTGCAAATCACTCAGAGGTCTGAAGGAATTTTTATTTCTTAGGAGAAATATCTAAGAGAAATGTTGAAAAGGTTTCAAATGGAAGATTCTACCCCTATGAGCACACCCATTGTCACTGGATGCAAGTTAAGAAAGGATGATGATGTTAGGATATTTAGACACTTAGGAGTTAGTAAGATCTACTTGGTCTATTGTTTCGTTAGATAAAAGTGTGTTTTCTAGTGTGTTTATTTAGTATGCATTTGTAGTTAGGAAATCTGACGGTCACGATATGTTCCCGACATAGAGTGATCTGACGGTTCATACTCTCCTCGATCTTAACGACCATTGTTCTGTGGCTTAACACCCGATTGGTCCATGATCTCTATTTAAACAACATGGACGGTCATTTTCCGATGATCGATTCTCGAAAACTCTCTTGTAAAATATCTATGTAATCTTTTTCTTTGCATTAATAAATTGCTCCAAGTGGCCGCGTTGGATGGGGTCGTGGATGTTTCCCCATAGGGGTTTTACCACGTGAAAACATCGGTGTGTTGATATTTGATCTTTTTATGTGAGTGGTTACTGAAGGTGTTCGTCCTCTGTTGCAACAGCTATGTTGTCGAACATGGTATCAGAGCCTGTTTGAAGACCCTCTCACATTGAAGATCGAGATCGTGAAGCCAAGTTGCCTCATATCCACTTTCTGTCATTTCCATACATTTCTGGCTGAGAGGACTGTTCCATTGCGTCCAAAGCGCTCATTTCAGTTATGAACACTTTTCTTTTCACTCGAAAAGGTTTCCGTTTTCCCAAGATACATCCATTACAGTCAGATCCAGAGCGAAATGTTTTTCTTGTGTGAAAAGAGTTTTTTTTTAGCACGCTCTCCAAGGCCGTCTTCCACAACAACAACAACACCCCCAATCCTCCTTATGAACATTACAATATGTTTTGCTAGATCATTTGGTTAAAATTTGCCTTATTAAGTAAGAGGTCTTGAGTTCAAGTCTCTCTTTTGTTACCTTTTTTGAAAAAGTTCATGCTAAAATTGTAAAGTGTATTTCACTTCAAGTATAAAAGTGAATCACTATACGTAGCTTTAATATTTTATTTTAGAGTTATTTATTTTGCATGCAACTTTTCTATTATAAAGTAACTTCATTGTAAAAGTGATCCCCACTTCTCTTTATAAACGTGGGTCACTTCATAAAGCAACTTACACAATCACGTGGTCATTTGGTTACTGATTGTACATTTTTTTAAAATGACATAACTCTAACATCAAAAATCTGTTTTCAGTGCCGGTTTTTTTAAAACCGCATAACTTTTCATACTCTTTCCATCCAGATCATCATTTTTAGTTTTTAAATCCACATTATCTGCATATTTAATATGGATTCTACAAGTACTATCTTTCTTACCAACAACAACTACTTCCAATGGAAATCTCATATGGAAGATTTATTAAGAAGTAAAGGCTTGTACCGGATTACCTTGGGAAAGGAAAAAGCAACCACTGATGCTAATAAGAAATCCAAGTGGGATAATAGGAATGACGAAGCACGTGGACTAATCATAATTTCCATCTCTCCTAATTTAAGGTACAACCTTCAAGATATTGATGACCCCAAAGAAGCTTGGAACACGATTGAATCTGTGTTTGGTAAACTCAATATTATTCGAGTACAACAGTTAGAAAATCAAATACTGACCTTGGGTCCAAATTATTTTTCTTGCCTTGGAGACTATCTATCTAGGTTTAAAACACTCAGAATTTTATGTGAAGAATGTAAGATAAAGATGGAGGAAGAGCGTTGCATATATCTTA
>ML836956.1:47954-62251 GCA_009831015.1 Picea engelmannii | reverse complement strand
AAGATCCCTTGGCCACTAGTAGTGCCTTATGTTTGTCAACAAAACCATCTGCAACATATTTGGTTTTATAGACCCATTTGCAATGAACTAGCTTTTGTCCCTTAGGAAGAGGAACACAATCCCATGTGTGATCATTCATCAAGGAAGAATACTCCTTTGTCATGGAAGCTTCCCATCATGTTTTCCCAACAACATCAGAGAGTTGTTGGGATCATTTGAAATGGAATGACTCAAAAGAGAGATACCTATCATTTTTGGTTGAATGTTGCAAGGAGTAGGAGAACAATAGCTAAAATCTATAGTCTCACAATCATACCGATCAGGTATATTTCACTCTCAAAATTTCCTCCTCGATTATTGTTCTTGTTCAAGTCGTTCCTATGCAGGTTGCTCAACTATTTTTGGTTGATTTTTGATTGCCTGAGTTTCCTCATTTGCAGCTGTCTGACGTTCCTCATCTTCTTGTTCTTCAAAAACAAAACTGTCAGCATGATCTGCACCATCATGGTAATTTATGGAGAGAGTAGGGTCAGATGAGTGTTTGAAATGCTCATCAAAACAAACAATTGTATGAAACAAGACATCATTAGTAATATGATCAAATAACCTATATGCCTTCCTGCCTTCACAGTAATCAACAAATATCAATGGTTGGCTCTTCTTCTCCATATATTTGCACTTTTCATTTGGAATTAATGCCCACGTCACACTGCCAAATACTCTACAAGTAGATACATAGAGTTTAACATGACTCCAGGCTTCCTCTAGAGTCATATGCAACACTTCTTTATGAGGCACCAAATTTTGAATGTAATTTGCACAGTTCATTGCTTTGGCCTAGAAGGAATATGGATGTTGTTGGAATGAATAACATAGTTCACCATTTCTTTCAATGTCTTGTTCTTTCTTTGAACAATGTCATTTTGCCGAGGGTTGTAGGGAACATATTCTAGATGCAAAATACCATGTTCTCTACAAAAATATTTGAATGCCTGACTGACATACCCCCCCCATTATATGTGTGTAGACTCTTGATAGAATGAGAGGACTACTTCTCAACAAAATATTTGAAGGTGTTGAAAGTGGCAAAGAACTCACTCTTGAACTTAAGAAAGTACACCCAAGAGCAACATGAGAAGTCATTGTTATCCCCTAGCCTAGGGATAACTAAGGAGATTGTGTCTCAAGGCCCATAGGTTCTAGACATGGAGTGTCGAGAGTCGGATGACCTAAGCATGGCCCTTGAGGGCCCCTCTTTTCGTCAAGAGTAGTCCACATATCGCCAGTAGCAACATCCATCACACCAGCCTATTCCTGAAGTAACAATGACTCTTGCTCCACGCGGTAATGATTCTGGGTATCATGGTTTGTTTCACTCTGATTTTTGAAGCACTTGAACATTTTGTATTGAATCCTTCTTCATTTCATGACATTTGCTTGGAAATTATGCTCTTTGCCTCGTTAAAACTGGGAGGGTGACACAATGCCCTAGTAAGTTGATTTCCCTTTAGGATGGGTTGCTACTAGGTGGATCTTTGAAGAGTCATTGTCTATTTCCTCCATACTTACAACTTTCCATATTTATTCCTTTCATCTCCCCATCTTTTGGGCATTGATATTGGCTACACTAGGAAGGGTTGTACCTTACCTCGTGAGAAGAAGGGGATAATGGCCTAGAGGGTAAAAGTAGATGGAAAGAGTTAAAATCCATCTTGAAACCTTCGAGATGCTTCTTCCAGGGATCCCTGAGAAAGAAGTGAAAATATTCTCAGTAAGAAAATGGGACCCACAAGATAACATGAACAATCAAGGTATTAGTTGATGGATAGGAGGTCTCATCACAAGTCAAACTATTATGACCATGGACATGTAGCGGTATGAAATTACCACCTTTCCGGTCACCAAGCTAGGGTACTGGATCTTGGTTGCGTAGCCAAGAGAAATGGGGTATCATCACGTGACATCCTTCTCATTTCCATGAACTGATTTGTGGATGACACTATCACCTCTGGTCACCAAGCAAGGGTAGTGGTCCTCAACTATTCCCTTATAGTAGAAGAGCAAAGACAAAAGGAAAGAAAACTAAGAATAAATGGCAATGAATGGGCTAGGAAACAATTGCATCCATGACAAGGTGAAACTCACCCTCCACAAAGGCACCCACAGGTAAGACTCTACATTTCCCTATTATCACATGCACCCCATGCCACCTCATACACTTGCATGACTTGGACCAGACTCTACCTGGGAAACACCCCAGACTTAAGCGAGATTTTCCCAATAGGACACCTTGAGACCCTCTCCAAACCTAAACGTGTCAAATTGCGTAATATCTTTAAGCATTTGTTTTGGGTTAGGGGGGTTTGATGCACATGTTCAGGTAATTTAATTATTGGATGTGATTTACTTGCTATGATACTTGTGACTCATGGACAGCTGGAGGGCGTACTTATTGTCCTTACAAGAATTTTCCCGGTGGACAAGTATTCATGAGAAGATGATTAGTTCGGACCTTCATGAGGGCTTGAAGCCCAAGGATGGATGCAGAGACCCCAAGCTTAGGGCAAGACAATAACGACCAATTTGCACAATGAAGGAAGAGGACGTTTCTTTTGGAGGCACCCTAACATGCCTAGATAATTAGGGTCCACCCTTCACCACCTAGACGTTGGCTTTGGAGACCTTGGACGTCACCCTAGTAGCTCCATGACATCACCCAGGGCTAGGGTTTGACATTGAGAGATGTTGGGCTACATTTTTGGCACATGTGGCATGGAGGAGGGCCTTTGGAGGCCCAACATTTTGCTAGATGACCTCAGTGTCTCATGGAGGAGGCCTAACATCACCCTAGGAAGGATGATGTCACCCTCTTTAGGGTTTTAATTTTTGAAAATTGATTTAATTTTAAATTTTAAGAGCAAATTGACATGTAGGCTTTGTTTTATGAAAATACACAACTTTTGGATTAATTAGCTAGGATTTCCCATATAAATATCGCTGGCTAAGTTCAATTTTCATTAAGAACTCATCACACACAAGTGACGAACTGAAATTTTCGCCCTCTTCAAGGGTTATGGGCTGAAATAACTAGTGCGTATCTCTTGGGGAAGCCTTATGGTGGTGTATCTTGGCATTTTTCATCGTGGAATGGTCTTCAACTAGGGTTTGACTTGATTATTCTTGGTGAAGTAAGTAGAAAATCTGCATTTTATTCATGTAATGAATGTTTGTGGTAATTTTTGCTTGTTTCATGTCAAAGATTATGAAAATGCTTGTTTAAACCCTAGGGGAGAAGCATAAGTGCTTATTTTTCCCTATAAATTTTCAACTAGCTTGAATTGCCAATTATACATTGTTTTAGAGGTGATTGCTAGAGCTCTAAAGTGCTCTCTCTCTAGTAACTTCACTCTAATTACCAAATTATTTTTCAAAATCCTAAGAAAGGAAGGTACACTAGGGCCTAGAAGTGCCTATTCTCTAGCAAAACCTCTCTTAAAGACTTAGATGCTTGAGGCCTTTGTTAACACATAGGATTGTAAGGGTCAGAAATTCATTTCAGTTATGTTTTTTGAGTCATAGATTTACATAAGTCATAGGTTTTCATGTCTTCTTGTTATAATCATCACTTAAAATTTGATTTGAATAAGCTAAAGTTAGTCTTGCCTTGGTCTAGAGTCTTTGGGTTATGTATTTTGGTTATCATGACAAGGTGAATAAACCCTCATGAGTCACATATTTGAACTTTTCATCATCACCTTGACATGTCACACCTCCATGTTGTACACAAGATTCCCTTTGTCATCATTTACCGGTTTAAGTGTCAATTCAGAGTCGGGTGTATGCGCTGCCAACTCACTAGGAGAGTTTGCAACGTACTATAAGTACATCATGATTTTATTGATCTTCATTGTGCTGGCCCTTGGTTATGGAAATAAGCGAAGATCAAGGAAGAAAAGGCAAAATGTGAACTGTGTGGAAGACACAGTGAGTATTAATGGGTCGAAGTGAGCAAAAGAGCAGAAAAGACAGAGCGAAGTAAAAGGAAGCAAGCCGTTGAACGAGGAGATTGAGGACAACAGATCAACAAGAAAGAAGGATCGTGGACAACTCAACAAGCGGAAAAAGCCACCGTTGGATGCTTTGGAGCACCGCGCGAGAAGGAAGGAAAGACATGCTGGTGAAACCCTGAAAACGCAGGTCAAGTTGACCTAGGGTTTTGACACCTAGGTTTCGGCCTAAGGATGTTAGTGAGATATTGTAATGTATAAATGAGAACCTAGATGAGGAAATATGGTTCTTTCTAGGTGTTGTTGATGTTCGATCTAGTTGTACTATTGACATGAGTGATTATTGTTGTGTGAGAGAGGAGAGCTAAGTGTGAGAGCCTTCTGTATTTTAAGATCTTCAGCTGTGTGCGAAGATCAACCCTGCAGCTAGGTGCGTAGGGAGGGAAGAGACAGAGAGAAGAAGAAAGAAGACCTGCTAGCTGAGAGCGTAGACAGTAACTGTATGCTTCATATTAATACATTATAAAGCACAGTTCTGTGGATGTATCCCTAGAGAGAGGGTGAACCACATATATCTTGTGTTGTGTTTGATGGATTCTCTGTTCTTTGTCATTTCATATGTTGCTATGATGATAATGTATTATATTTGATAGATATATATTGCGCAGTAGATCCTAGGAAGATAAAGAATACTAGATTGTTGTGTGTCTATCACTTTGAACCCACTTTACATTCCTTTTGGTTGTAGACATTTCTGTCTTGCAACCCCCACATAGCTACTTTGGGTGAGACTGCATCTTCCTCGTAGGTGTTGTCAAAAGGGCCAATAGTTAGGTCTTGTTGGTGCGCTCTTGGAGCTGAATCCTGGGTCTTCCCCCATGCCAACAAATGGTTCCATTGCCAGGACCAGAATCTTCTTGAGGGAATGTCAAGGTGGTTTCCATCAAAGACATAAATTCAAAAGTGGATAGAGGATCAAGAAAAGGACTTCGCTGAAGCCCAGAACAAGAACCCTAATCTTAGTATAGAGGATTGGTTGGAGAGATATATCTTTACTGATATACATGGAATTTTCTTTGGAGGAATCCATCAGGAGCTATATGAGTGGTTAGCTAGGTTAGTAGATACCCAGTTTGAGGTTAGATCTAGACCTCCTGTGGTTTGGATGTCGGCGTTGATCAAGAAGGTCAAGAGAGTTGACAACGTTGTATCACTAGCAGTAGATCACTGGTTTGAGAGAACCATTGGAGGGTACATCACCGAGTTTGCTGTTGACAGAGTACAGTCATATAACCAAGCCAAGATATATTTCTTCAAGGGACCTAGAGGAAAATATTTACATTTTCTGAAGCTGAGAATCAAGATGATATTGCATGAGAAGAACATCTTGAAGATACAATAGATTGGTAAGAATTGAAAAATCTAATGTTCAAGAATTCAGACAGTGACAACGACACAGAAGCTGGACATACGCATAGTGACAGAGAATTCAGAGAGGTTCATCTTGAGAACCTGTTCAAGCAGAACTATGGGGATGAGGGTTTCTACAGTGGAGAAGAGGCAGATTTGACATAGGAAGAGCATTTAGAAACCGCTAAGGCAGAGGAAGGGAAATATGAAGAACCTCGCCGGGATGAGCCAAAAACTTTAGGAACTGTGCAGACTGCCGAAGTAAGTACTATTAATACCCCTATTTTCTCAGTATCACTAAGAAATCAGAATAGTCAGAGTCACCAGAGTCCTTAGAGTACTATTACTAGCAGTTCAACATATACTCAGACAGGAAACCTAGGAAACCTAGGAATATCTATGGCAGATGAGATGAGGTTCCCTATCTTTAGGGGAGATGGGTCTGAAGACCCTAACCAACATTGGTTCCTATGTGAAGCTATATGGAATATTAAAAATGTTACTGATGAAGCTGTTAAAAGAACCCAATTTAGTACTACCCTAAGGGATCACGCACTGAGTTGGCCGTACATGAAGCTTGTCCAAGGACTTGCACAACCTAAGCCGCTGAATCAAATCAAGAATGCGTTGATTGCAGAATTCAAGAAACCCAAATAGGAATCACAATGTATTACAAAGATGAAAGAGATCAAGCAGAAGGTAGCTGTACCTATTTGGGAATTCGATCAGAGATTTAAGACCTTAACCGACCTATTGACTTTTCAGAGCCCAGATGAGCAGAACAAAGAATGGTTCATTGCTACTCTTTTACCACACATCAGAGTTCCTCTGATGCAACATAAGATTGCTTCACAGGCTGAGGCGTTGGAGATCGCCATGAAGCTAGAATCAACCCCTATGGGAGAATCTAGCTCAGGTATGAGTCAAATCTTGAGTCAACTAACTAGTTTGTCTCTGTAGGTCGAAGATATGAAAAAAGACAAGGGAAAAGATAAAAGAGAAGACATCTGATTTGTCAGATGTAGATCAGAAGGCCATGAAAAGGAACATTGTCCCCTATTCCATGAATACTTGTCCTCTGGAGCTCTGATCCCTTTGAAGCAAGTTACCTTACCTTGGTGCGAGGTATGCTGAAATAGACATCGCCCTGGTGAGTCCTATTACATGCAAAAGTTTGTTCAGACACCTACAAATTTGTATTACACGTTCTGTAATTCTATGGGACATGATGATAGGGATTGTAGGGCTTATAACCTCATGCATGAAAGGTCTAGAGACATATACAAAATTCAAGGCGAAGCTCAACAAGAAGGAAACACTACGCAGTATAATTCCCATGGGAGAGGAAACTTCAAACCTCGTGGTGGATTCAGAGGAGGAGGAGGAGGAGGTATGGGTCGAGGCCAAGGATAGATAATTTGTTATAACTACACACATACAAGACACCTAGCAAGGGACTATTAGAACCCTTGTACCACTTGCAGCTATTGCAAATCCTTCGAGCATGTTATCGAGGAATGTCCAACATTGCTGGCTAAGCTTAAGGATAGATGAGGACCTCAACAGAACCCACAACTACAAATGATATATGCCGAACCTCATGGAGAAGACCCCAGAGTCACTGTTATCACTAGAGGAGGTGCTGTTACAGGAGAAGCCAAACAAACCCAAGGAAAGACTACATAAGACTCAGGAATCAGGAAAGCTATAGAGAAGACCCAAAATTTTGATGCAAAGAAAGAAAGACATATATTTGAGGAGGCAAGAAAAGAGTTCAAAGAAGACCAAGGCTCTTCATCAAAGACATGGCTAGAAGTAAGAGAATATGGAATGCCTCTGGAATTCGATCAGTCTGCTTCGCCAAAAGAAGGAAAAGAGGTAAGCAAGCTCATGGAATTTTTATATACTTGCATTAAGTTGATTCAGGATGAAAGCACTGTACAAGAGATACAAAGTTTAATCAGACAGTATGGTCTAGGAAAGATAAAACCCTTGTTGAATAGGGCAGTACACCAAATCGCTAAAAAGCAAAAAAATAAGGAACTACACTTGAATTCTCAGATAGGAGAATATGATATAGCTGTGGTCCTTGACTTAGGGTCGGAGGTCAATGTCATGAAGAAGAAAACCTGGGCACTAATGGGAAAACCCAAGTTGATCTATTCCCCTATCAGGCTCAATATGGGTAATCAACAAGCTGTCAGCCCCTCTGGACGATTGGAGCATGTCCCTGTGGACATCTATGGAGTAAAAATGTTTGCAGATTTTGAGGTAATTGAGATAGTTGATGATAGTTTCCCTTACCCCGCGCTGTTAGGAATTGATTGGGCTTTCAATAATTCCATTGTGGTTGATTTAAAGAAAATACATATGACATTTGAAAGAGATGGCCTCAGGGTCATTTCACCTTTAGATCCAGATGAAGGTAAGCGATACACAGAGCCCATCAGAGAAGACGACTGCACATATGAACTGGAAAACATATACAAATTAACATCCAAACAATAGGATTACATTAATGCTACGACCGATGGAAACCTAAGTTGGCGAAGTGACAACGCATGTTCATCAGACTCAGAAGAAGCACTGGAGAACTGGCAGAATAAAATGTATGAAGTATCTACAAGAATATGTGCTAGATTAACTAGAGAAGTTCGCTAGATCGACACAACAGTAAGTAACTTACCCACCTTTGATGGTCTGAATCCTTTAGGAACCTTCTTGTTTGAATTTGAAGAAAGTGTACCCATGCAAAAAATATTGTTGGCAATGGATGAGGATCTGAAAGCAACCCCAGCAAGATGGCGGGGAACACACAAAAACAACATTACAGAATGGGTACAATGTCGTACCTTGATGACAAGGTGGTTCTCAGCACAAGTAGAAGGCTGCGAAGTTTGGTACACAGGTTGAATCTGCCCAAAGGACCATGTGTGAAGTTGAGAATAATACTGGAGCAACATTACTCAAGAGTAGTGGGTGCACAAATTCATTAACACACTGGACATGACACCTATCAACTGGTACCTTCAAGCAGAGCTACGCCTCATCATTACAGATTGGGAAGGTATGACTCATAATTTTGTAACCACCTTCTTATTTGAAAGTCAATATCCTTCAGTAGATCAAACATTACAGATTGTAAGACATAAAGTATTCGAGGAGGCATCTAACCTCCCTTTGGAACAAGAAGAGGACGAATGGACTGCGCCTCTCCAGAAACTGGAAGGATGTTACAACATCAATGCTGATGAAGATGGTGATCCAAGAAAGGTGAACATCGCAGAAACATAAGGTCAAAGAGATGTGGAAGGACCAGGAGTTGAGTTACCATTCATTGGACAACCAATCAAGATTAAGAAGGTCAATATTGGAACAAAACAAACAACAAAGCTTGCAAATATTGGAGATTATTGGGATGCTGCCACTATTGATAAGATTACAGAATTACTGCATGAATATCAAGACTTGTTTCCAACCAAGTTCACTGATATGAAGGTAATTAAAGGGCCTATGGGAGAGATGAGGATCCCTTTGAAACCATATGCAAGACTAGTCAAACAAAGACCCTGCAGACTGAACCCTAAATATAAGGAGAAAGTGAATATTGAGCTCAACAGAATGCTGGAAGCAAGGATTATAGAACTTGTGGAAGAATCAGAATGGATTAGCCCTATGGTGGTGCAAGACAAGAAGACATGAGAGATCAAGATTTGTGTAGATCTCAGGAAGCTGAATGATTCCTTTTTGCATGACCCCTTCCCTACACCATTCACTGACAATGTAACACCCTGTTTCCCCCAGTCTGTAAAAATAACTATACTGGCCAAGGCACCCTTTCGATATCACTTCCTTACCTTCGAGAAGACCTTCCAGTCTGGTCTTCAAAACCTAGTGTAAATTACCTGAGGACCCGAAGGAGGATGTTATAGTTTAAGTCTTAAACTCTTGCACGAGGGAGAATGGTCCTCGTAGATCCCAACATTTCAGCATTTCGATACTTGGAATACCCAAGGGCAAGTTCCGTTGCACTCGCAAGTCCCGAAACCTCGACTTGCAAAATCCCAAATTATTAGCGTGGGGGTAAATTAAGAGTTTTCGGAGTTTCGATACTCAAAGTATCTAGGTGCGAGTTTTCTTGCACTCGCGAGTCCCGAAATCCCAACCCGCGAAATCCCAAAATGGCAGCGTGTGGATAAGTATCGACTGACGGATGAGATTCTGTTGGAAGATCTGCGGTCAGTCACGACCGATAGATTGGAGGAAGAAATGAGGGTGTTAAATGCCTCAACCTCTTCCTTTTATCTTTGTGAGTAGTGAAGAAATAGGACCATAGATCCAAAGGTTCGTGAGAGTACCTGAACCGTTCATTCATAAGGAGACGTGGTAGTCGATGAGCATTTCGAAACCCGAGGAATCAAAGGGCAAGAACCCTGGTCATTGCGAGTCACGAAATCCCAACATCCGAAACCCTGAAACTCAAAAATCCTGAGATTCTTGACTGACAGATGAGATTCTGTCAGAATATCTACGGTCAGTCACGACCGTTAGATTGGAGGAAGAAATGAGGGTGTTAAATGCCTCAACATCTTTCTTTTATCTTTGTGAGTAGCGAAGAAATCGGGACCGTAGATCCCCAAGGTCTGTGGGAGTATCTGGACTGTCCTTTTATAGGGACACGTGGTTGCCAGTTGGCGTTTTGACACCCAGGAAACCAAAGGGAAAGGACCCTTGTCTTTGCAAGTCGTGAAATCCCGGTAAACGAAACCCCGAATCGGCTTAAGTGTGAATAAGTTTGAGAAAGTTGGGATTTGATCGTGACCATTGATCATCCTGAAAATATCATAACGGTTGATCATGTTTAAAGGTCGCAGTCATCCATCGGAGGGACACGTGGCTGTTGGTCGATATTTCGACATTTTGGCACCCGGAAAACCAAAGGGCAATAACCCCTGTCTTTGCAAGTCGCGAAATCCCGGTACCCAAAACCCCGATGCGCTCTGTGGAAGAAAGGAGGAGTCCTGAAAGGATCTAGATCGTCGAGCAGAGGAGACTTATGGTGAGCGGTCAGAGTTCGGGGAAAGCTCCGAAATCCCGTGGACCGTTGGATCCAAATCCTCGAGGATCGTTGATCTCCTACACGAATCCCCATATCGAGATTCGTGGATTGGAGTGACAAGAGTTTTGGAGTCGTTGGATCGTGAACTCCCGATTCACGAAACTCTGAAAATATCTGAACCGTTGGATCCAAAACATCGAGAGCCGTTGGATCTCATACAAGAACTCGAGTATCGGCTTTCGGGGTTTGAAGCGTCGAAAGACTTGACTCTCTTGCATTTTGAACTCTTGATTTATGAAGTCCCGATACAGCCAGGACCGTCGGATCAAGGGGTGAGACTCCCAGCTGTCGATCTCCTCGAAGGTAATATTTTTGGGTTTCGGGGTTTGCAGAGTCGAAAGACTCGACTCGCTTGTATCGCTGAGTCGCGAAATGAAAAAAGGAGCCTAGTTGTTTGGCCTGTGGTCATAACCAACGATCACATGGAGGTGGAAAAGGGAAGAGCTAGCCTATGCTAAGCCCCCGTAGGACTTCGGGGATTTTGTCCCTCGAGAAGAGGCAAAAAATTTACTATGCCATAGTGGGTGTGTTACAAATTGGTATCAGAGCATGGTTACAACTCTTGGCCTGCTTGGGCTCATGATCGAGTTGCGCAGAAGCTCCGTTCGAAACACTCCTAAAAGGAGTAACCCCCTGTCTTAACCTTCCTAATCAAAAGACGAAGTTAAGAATGAAAACTACTATTGTGTGTGTGTACATGAGAAAGAAAAAAAAAATGAATTTATATGTAGGTTATGAATGTATATAAAATATTGACTAACAACCATCGTTTGTCGTTTGCACCCAAGCGGATGATCAGCCGCGGGAAATTACAGACGCATAGAATGGTGACTCACCATGAAATGGGAGAGGGCTCCCACAATAGAGATGAAGATTCTGACGAAAGGAGGGCGATAGGGACCCCTCCAGATCTAGCTGAAACTGTGAGGAGCCTCATGGTCGAATTAGAAAGCTGTAAGGCTGACAATGAGAGAATGATGAAAGAACGAGAAAAGCAAGCAGAAATTAACACAGTTTTACTGTAGAGCTTATCCGACCTACAAAGACAAATGCAACATGAAACCGAGACACATAAACATGGTCATATCAATGGCCACACTGAGAGGAGAACCTCGAAAAAGGTCCACCCCAGAGGTAAAGGACAAGCAGTGAATGATTCCTCTGAGAAGGAATCTGGCGATTCGGAGGGCTCTTCTAGAAGCATAACCAGTTCCTATTCCCGAAGGAAACCAAAGAAGCAAAAGCTTTCCAAAGGTTGTAAATTCAAAGAATTCAGAAAAGCCAAACCACCCTCCTTTGATGGTGAAATAAAGAAGGGAGAGGAAGTAGAGGCCTGGCTGCTTGGACTAAAGAAATATTTTAGAGTCCATGACTTTTCAGAAAATCTGAAGGCCCGAGTGGCCACCTTCAACTTGAATGGAAAGGCTTCCATTTGGTGGAAAGACATTAAGAATGTGAAAGGGGTTCGCAAAGAGGACTTGTCCTGGAAAAAATTTGAGAAATACTTCCGGAAGAAGTATTTGTCGGAAAAATATTTCGACGAAAAGACTAAAGAGTTTTATGAACTCAAACTGGGACAACTCACTATAGAAGAATATGTCAACAAATTCCTCTATTTGTTGAGGTATGTACCCTATATCAAGGTGGAAAAGGCAAAGGTGCAATGCTTCATCAGTGGACTACCTAAGGACTATCATAATAGAATTTAATTTGATGAGCCAAAAACTCTAGAAGGCACTATTAGAAAGGCAACCTATTGTCATGAACAGTTTGGACATCGAGCATAACCTCGTGAAGGATGGAAAAAAAAGCATAGTTCAAGATTTCAGAAAAAGGGGATTAAATTCACAGGATTTAAGAACTATAAGAAGAATCCAAGAATGAGCTTCCCAGCCCAGAGTGTGCACCAGCAGAATTTTCCCTCCTTGACTGGAAATAAAACTTCTGGACCCATATCAATGAAGACTGATAACTCAAAGAGAGAACCTTTGAAATGTTGGGGTTGCGGGGAAGAACATCTATTGAGAGACTGTCCACACCGACAATAGAATAGTCGGAGGATTTATAACATATATGAAGCTATCGCCGTCAATGATGTGGCCACGAGTGTGCCGCAAATTTATGCAGCCTTGGATAGTAACCAGGCTGACCACCAAGCTTCAGTGGTGGAAATAGAAGGTATGATTTCCAACCATCTAGTATCTGTTTTGATTGACCCTGGTTCAAATTTGAGTTATATAGCCCCTAAAGCTGTTGATAAAACTATAGCCACAAAAAAATACCAAGCCATGGTTGGTACAGTTAGCCACTGGCACCAAAAGAAGGGTAGCAAAGGTTATACTAGTCTGCCAATTTATGTTGGGTAAATTCCCCACCCAAGCAACCCTTAACTTATTACCTCTGGGATCGTATGATCTGTTGATTGGTATGGACTGGCTAGACGCCCATAAATCCAGATTGGATTATTACCATAAAACCTTAGAATGTGTAAGTAAGGAAGGGAAAAAGATAACCCTTCAAGGGATCCGAAAACCTATCTCAGTAAGACAAATATCAACTCTGCAAATGAGAAAGTATTACTGAAAGGGATGTCCCCTCACTAGTGCATTTGGGTCAAATTCCGACGATGCGTTCGACGCAATTGCCACTTTCTATTGTCGGAAGATCGACAAACCTCGGACCCCCTCAAACGTCGTTTCACAGGACGTCATTTTTCCGACGACCTAGTTTTCGTCGGTATTGCGATGTTATATGATGCCACGTGTCATCATAAATTGGATTGTCCAGCCCCATATTGACGTTGTAAGACCAACGTCTAGGGATGTTTCAAACATGGAAATACCGACGTGTCAAACGTGGAAAACAGGACGTTTCAAACGTGGCAAGACCGATGTTTCAAACGTGGCAAGTGAGACGTTTCATACATGGCAAGAGAGACGTTTCAAAGGTGGCAAATGAGACGTTCTTAAGGTGGCAAGAGAGACGTTTTAAAGGTGGCAAGAGAGACGTTTCAGAGGTGGTAAGAGAGATGTTCTGAAGGTGGCAAGACCGACGAGACGAGGTATTAGCTTCGACGTGGTTGCTATGGGAGCGACACTCTTGGACGTGGCAAGAACGACGTCCATCATGTGGCAACAACGACGGCCTGGAGTTACTAGCTCCGACGTGGTTGCTATGGGAGCGAAAATCTTAGAGGTGGAAAGAGAGACGTTTTGGACATGGCAATAACGATGGCAAGAGAGTGAAAGACATCACAATTGCCACCTTTGTGTAGGTATTTTAAAAAAAAATACAATATCTATATCAAGACCTAATAGTCATTCCAAGCCCAAAGGAGGAGTAAGTCATATAGGTGTCAGCTAGTGACCCACTTAATAGTTTCCTTAGGCCTTCCCTCGCACTAAAGGTTGGGTTTTTTCTTTCAAGAGTGTCTAAGAGATAAAAAGACCCAATATGGTGAATGAACTGACATTAAGTTCATACACGTCTAACAGATCCTTCAAACTTTTACCCAATGAAACATGTTGTCACAACTTCTATCCTAATGAGATTACTCTTGGTATCATCTCCACAAACATGAAGACCTAAAATATGAGGTATGCAAAATTTGTGCATGGCAAATCACTTTAAAAATGAACTTGTGTCTAACTACATGTTCATCTCCTCTTCTCTAAATGATGTCCATAGTAGAACCATACAAAATTAATCAAACCTACCAACTAATAATATCATAACCATTATGGCATTTCAATGTCGAACAT
>ML836956.1:36302-46611 GCA_009831015.1 Picea engelmannii | reverse complement strand
TGCATTGTTGTACACCTGGTCTCCAGAGGTACACAAAATACAACATGACCAAAACCTTTGTACCATCTTTATGAGCATAGAGGTTCAAAGCTATAGCTGTATAACATATGTGCTCCATGACTAAGAACTTGTCAGAGATAATATCAACAAAGATGTATCTATACTATAATATCCTATAAGTTAACAAAGTGAAGAATAAACCTTGAAAAAACCTTTTTTACACTGCCATTGGGAAATGGCTCAAGAAATCCAAAACAACTCAAAGACAAACATAAAAAAGCCATCACTTCATGATAACATGCTCAGCTAAACCAATAACTGTAAGCACAAAGGCCTGCTTAATCTGCCAGTCCCACTGACTTTTTACCTAAATCGTAGAAATCTTGAAGGCTTGCCTGTCTTTTTCCCTTTATGTCACACAAAGCTTTTTTTGGTCCCATCATTTGGAAGAGCTGACCATATGCTTTATTGTGGGCTTTATTTAGACCAATAAACCATCAAAATTGGATAGAAAGATCATTGTACCTTATAGTATTCTATAAGCTAACCAGTGGCTAGTTCTCATGTGATAGGTGTTACACGTCAAAATTACTCAGCTGGATAAGTGTCGCATGTTCCTCTCAATTGTCGTAAGTGTCACATCTTCCTTACAACTTTCGCAAGTGTCACAAGTTGGTCACAAGTGTCGCAAATGATGTTAGAGCATACTTCCATGCCGATGACACTAAGGAGACACTTAAAACATCTCATATGCTTGATTTGAAGAAGAAGAATTGGTTTACTGAAGTCAAATAACTCTTGACACCTGAAGAGAGCTCTGAAACAGAGGTTTTGAGGGGGAGCACTCTCCTATATCAGCACTAGGAGCGCTGGCGCTCCCCTACAAGGCTTCAGGGAGCGTTATAACGCTCTCCTGCCCCCTCTGAAGGAGCACTGCTCATCTTGAGAGCGTTGGCGCCCCTACAAAGCTTACCAGGGAGCGCTATAACGCTCTGATGCCCCTTCTAAGGGAGCGCTGCCTAATCTGAGGCAGTAGTTGGCCCGTTGAGAAGAATAAGGAGAGGATGTTTTGAGATTAGGAGGCAGTTGTGCTAAAATTCTTGGTTTCATCAAGAGATCCCTGATCTAAGGAGGAAGTTCCCAACTTGTTCTAAATATAACTCAAGAGGTTAAGCTCCTCTTAACCTATATAAGCAGACTCTATGATGGTGGAAAGGGGGAAGAACTGCTGGTATGAATCTTATGATCTTGGAGAAAACAAACAGTCAGCCAAAGGAGAGTGATCAGTGAAGCTGTTGTTGTCCAGGTTGTGGATCTTTCAAGCAAGGGTTAGACGAAGAGGACTCGACGAAGCTGTCGCATTCGCATCTACGATTGTAAGTACTGCTGTCGTTATTCTCATCAATATGACACGCTTGGCCTGTTTCTTTCTAGTTTGTGTCTGATGTCACATGAACGTATCATTAATTGATAGATCTGTTTTCAAGCTAATATCAATAGAGTAGGAAGTGTTCGTATCTTTTTTTGTCCACAGGATCCAGCGAGAAGCAAAGGATCGGAGCGCAACTAGGAGCGTGCAGGGACAAACGTCGATAAAGAGGTACTTCTGTCATCCTTCCTTCTCATGTGTTAGTTTAGATAGATTTGAAAGGAAGTCAGTGTCCACGTTAAGCATTTTCTATCTAGAGTTAAGGTCAAGCTCTTAGAGGCGATCTACCTGTCCGCAGGGAGATTTTCCTACAACAGAAACTGGCGACTCCACTGGGGAGATAGCCTCAAATCGAAACTGCTTGTTTTGATTTTCTCCTCATTGACCTTGTTATATCCCTTGATTGTTTCAGACTTGGTTCACTCCTCTTTTGATTGGTTTCATGAGCTGATTGGCTCCTTACCTCATCACACTCAGCATAATTGTCGAAATTGAATTGCAATTTTTTTATTTTCTTGACATTTTTGAGAGTTTTAGACCCTGGCGCCCCTGTCCTAGTGTTAACAGAGTGCCAACGCTCCCCCATAGCCTTGCACAGAGCGCTATAACACTCCTTGCCTTTGGCAACAGAGCGCCAACCCTCTTTGGCCCAAAAAACCTTCCAGAATTGCTTTTTCTGGGTTTTGCCTCTGTGTCTTCTCTGCTGAGTAACCTTGTGAGCCAATGTTTCTTCCTTTTCAGCCTTGACATCTGTCTTTTGCTTGAAGAATAAACATCTTACTAGTTGGATCTTGTAGCCTTCTTCACTATTGTTATTGTTTTTTTGTTGATTGGAGTTTGAGACCCATGCATCGTGTTTCTCTTCTCATCAACTGAGTAAAAACCTTGGTGAAGGTCATCAAAGGCCTACAGACCTCTTCATCTTGATTTTAGTTAAGATCATTGTTCTTCAACCTTTTCTTTTTGGGTGTGAAGTTTGGTTTCTCTTTGATTGTTTCTTTTCTTTCGCTTTTCATTTTGATTGCAACGAAAGAGTGTATTGTTTGTATGACTTTTGTTTGTGCTAGTTTGATTTTCATTCATACAAAAAGATAATTAGCAGGACGAGCATCGTGTTGAATTAATCATTATTCATATACAAACAGAAAAAATCATCTGCATGATTGATTGTGCATATTAGAAGGTATCTCAAAAGTTTTAGCATTGCATCAGGATTTGATTGAGAAAAAGAATTGTTTTAGGACATTCCTTAATAGTGCTTGTTAGTGAAAAGAACTTTCTCTCTCCCTTAGATAGATGTTCATCGAAAGGAAATGCCTGCTTACCATATTTGATGCATTCTTTGGGTCTGAGTCATAATCCCATATGTTTCACTTCCATGCACCCCTTTGCGTAAAGAACAACCATAAAAATCAACGCTAATTAAAAATTGTTTGGAACTTTTTCTTTTCTAGGATCCTGCACCAACAATAGACTAGGCTTAGTACTTTGGATTAGGGCTGTGAGCATAACTCTCCAAAGTTTCCAAAACAAACACTAGCATCCTGAGTTAGGGAGAGTCAAATCTAGTTATCGTATAAGTCTGCCTGGGATCCCCCTCTCACACAGGGGTTACGCACGAGGTCGCATTCGGGTAAGCTATGGGGACTAACCCTCCGTGGTTTAACTGATTGTGGTGGTCAGATCATATTATGGGGATCACTTTGGGGTAAATCCACAATTACTGCGTGGAAGCCTTTCAGTTGATTTCGGGCTTGATACCCTGCCCGTACGTTCGGATCGGACTGTCGACTGTTCCCACCCAGGGGATGACTGCGAAATGGTAACCTTAGTGGCCATAATCTTTAGGGTCTTACACAAGGTGACGGTGACGGGAAGTCTTACTGTACCTGGAGCAGACATTGGTCAAAATCACTCGAGCTCCTTGGAGGGTAAATCCACAATTACTGCATGGAATCTTGCACCAAGGCGTAAGTCTGTTAAGCATGTCGCCATTGTAACTGTTCCACCCTATCCCCGCCCCTTCTGGACTTGATCACGGGACGTTGGATTTCATCACCAACTAGTATGGTCATCAAAAGAAGGTCCCGTTTGCCTGGTTGTGATTCTTAGATTTTTTAGCTTGTGCTGTTTCTTTTCGTTAGTTGGCCATAGATTTCTTTTGTAGACTCTTTTCCGCCAACATCGACCCTCCACGCCGCTCGCGGAGGCTACAGGGACTTCTTCCAGAAAATATGGAAGGAAACACCCCTTTACCCCCTCATTCTACGTAGGGATCTCCTCAACAGAGCGAGGTTCAAAATATTACAACTTTCCAAGAAGAAGTTCCCATTCCTTTGGAGAATTTTCGAATCGTTTCAGAATCTCCGGAAGCTTACCGCATTCCGGAGGGATACGAGCGACATATCCTCCACCTGAATTCCATTGGAGAGTTTGTTGTCATTAATCCTTCTGACATTCCGGCTGGGTCTTCTCAAAACCCTTTAGCCAATGACCCCTTTTGGACCGCAGACGTTGTTCGAAGTCCACCATGCCTGGTGTGAGATCTTTATGGAACAGGGGAAGGTGCTGATGCACCTTTTTCCTACACTGTACCCCCAAATCACTTCACCGACACCACCACTTTTACAAACACACCAACCGTTGGTCCGAACACACCGTCCGTTGGGCCAAGGTCTACTATTCCCCTCCAGACGGCCCATTCGACAATGGCCCCACACATTCCGACTATCCCCGCCGGTAACGCAGTAGTCAATTAAGCTCCGATTGGAATGCCTGTAACACCAAGACCTACACTCCCTTTTAGATTCAGGGCACTGAATGCTTCTGCTGCCACCACTGCCCAAACCACTACCCAAGTTATACCGGGAAGTTCCACACCTATCCAACAACTCAGAGGGACCGATCTTGGTGGTCCTAACCCGAACAACGGCACCGGTCAATCATTGACGTCTAGCTCTCAAATCCCGGGAACTCTACCTCAAACTGGGGGGCATCCTCCCACCGGTGGACAAATTCCATTCGGAGGGAACCCTAATGCTGGGGGGCATCCTCCCACCAGAGGACAAATTCCATTCGGGGGGCACCCTCATGCTGGGGGGCAGCCTCAATCCGGAGTCTATCATCAACCACAAGGACAAAATGTGTCCACCATACCCAATCCGTGGAGCGTCCCTTTTCAAGGAAACCCACATGCCTCCACGGGACAAAATTTTCAGACTCCGCAACAACCCCCTTATGGAAAAATGCCAAACCCACCCTATAACCCACAAAACCCATCCGGTTATCCTCCGCTCACACATACTTCTCAAAACATCTCAAATCCTATGTACCTTGGTCAAAACCAACCTCACATGAGAGGGCCCACGAGTTATAGTTATCCACATAACCCAGTATTAGGCCCCACTGGTGTTCCTCTGCCACACCAGCATTACCCACAGGTTAACCGACAACTACCATTTCTAGCTACCCTGGACCTTCCAGACTTGTCTCGGTTAACGAATGATCCTATTTATCATTCTCCGGTTTGGCCAACCATTCCAGCTAAACTCCCTTCTGATATTCCAAAATTTGACGGAAAGTCCAGAGAAGACCCGAACAACCACGTGATGACCTTCCATTTGTGGTGTTCATCCAACTCCCTCATGGACGATTCGATTCGTTTGCGTCTTTTCCAACGAACACTTACGGGTTTCGCAGTGAAATGGTATATTGAGTTACCACACGCATATTTTCACGATTTCAACTCCCTCGCCATGTCCTTCCTCACGCACTTCCAACTACCCATTCGATACGAGACGGGTACTGAACTATTAACCTCCCTTCGTCAGACAACTTCTGTACATATCTCCGATCATATCCATGAATGGAGACGACGACGAAGGCTAATCAAAGCGGTCATTCCTGACCAATTGTTAGAAGAATGGTTCACGAAATCACTGTTACCCCAGATTGCTCGTGATGTTGCCATGGGCGGTGTCATCACCGAGGAAGAAGCCATTGCTCGAGCTCAGTACTTAGACTTAGTTTATTCACAATTTGGTACTCTGTATGAGTTGATACCGAACTCTACCCGTTCCACTAACGATCCATCCAAACCATCGACTGCTTCGCATACGGATGGAGTTATTGGCTCCGTCAAGACTCAATCTACTACCCAGTCTACTGGAACGATCTAGCGGCCAGCTTCCACGGCTGTTCCCAGTTCGACTGCACCCTATTCTACCCCCCCTCAAACTCAGGTCTCTAATGTGAATGCGGTCCAGTCAACCCCTTCACAACAACTTGGGGGAAAGAAGAAAGCGAGAAACAAACCAAAGAAGAACAATAACAACGAACAACCCAAGACCCAACCACAAACCCCTGCTGCTGGAAAAAAACCACAACGAAAACCAAAATTCCCATGTCTCATTTGTGGCGACGATCACTACACTCGAGACTGCCCACATCGCGATGAAGTGGCCAAACTTTTAAAAGGAAATTCGCAACCCGCTGTTCTCACTCAGCCTTTTCCACAGCAACAATCGTTGGTTGCACAAACCCCCACGCCCGGGGGCAATTCCAATCAACCCCATGATGAAGCCTCGACAAGTGCCCACATTTACATGTTCAATGGAGTTAATCTAACCACTCGCTCTGCGACATATGACACACCAGTTAAACCTGATAAACCAAAGATTGCTAACGGTTCTCCGTCAGAGTCAGACCCGTTACCATCCTCCGTCAATCCTCCATCTGTTAGCCCTCCATCCGGGCCACTCCAGATTGAGAAACCTTCTTTTGACTCTATCTTACGCCCTCCTAAGAGCAACATCCGGAAATCTACCTTCAATCCTAATTCAAGGGCGGCCCAAAATTACAACATTGTAGAAGATTTGGCCCAGGCCCCGTGTGCCATGTCCGCCTTGGAAGTTCTACAACACTTCCCCAGCCAACGTAGAACACTCTTATCCGCCATCGACGCTTTTGATCCCGAGTCATCAAACAATATCATGTTTAATCTGGATGATCATCAACCGCGACTCTCCCACCAGCTAGCTTTCCAAATCGATGTTGTTGTTCACAATCAACAAATCCACCGGACTATCCTGGATGAGGGAGCCTCCACATGTGTCATGTCTCTAGTCTGTTGGAAAGGCTTGAAATCACCGGCCCTTAACAAATCCGCTACCATGTTGCGCGTCTTTGATGGACGAGGTTTTCATCCTCACGGATTATTACAATCCTTAGTCGTTCAATTGGGCGACAAAACTGTTATCGTTGACGTCGAGGTAGTCGAGGCTCCCCTCGATTACAACCTACTACTTGGAAGAAGTTGGTTCTATGCCATGACTGCCGTCGCCTCGTCGGTGTTTCAATGTGTACAATTCCCCCATCAAGGAAATTTTTTTACCATCGATCAACTTGATTTCTGTACACCCGACGCTTGCATCCCTGCTACCAACAACATTCCTTTCCTGGGAGACCACCTGGTTACGTATGAAAGCATTGGTGTTGGCTTATTGAAAGATTCTAGCCTCATGGGTACTTTCCCTACACCACTTCCACCTACTGCACATCATATTGCCGTTGTCAATATGATCTCAACTATGCCTTATCAATCCTTGGAATCATCTGACCCTTGCATTGTACCTAGTCCTTTGGAATTCGATGTGCTTGGTGACACTATGTCACTTAGCCCAGCCGAGGCCGCATACGTAACTATTCAATCTGCCTCTCCCTCTTCGAATACTTCACATCGATTGGCACCCAACACTTACTCGGTGCCCTCGTGGTTGGATTCCCTATCATCTGTCGTCGATTACATTTCCCACATTTTTCCTTCGAACAAATCCATCATGGAAATGCTCAACATCGATGACTTACCCTGGGATGATAACCACCATCGATCCTCTTTTCTTCCGCCTTTGGAGGAAATCCAACAAGACATACAATCCGTCTTCCCTCCCGATGTTACCGAATCTCCGCAATCTCTTATCCTCACACAAGATACTCTCTCTGAGGGGAACATGGGTAACATCTCCACCACGATCACGATTGACATTTCAATCAAAGACGGTGTCGTGGAAAACATCAACCTTGGTGCCAATTGCACACTCGACGAAGTGGTTTCTTACACCGCTTTATTCAAGGAATTCCGCGATGTCTTCGCATGGAGTTACGAGGAAATGCCAGGGATCGACCCTTCAATCGTCGTACACGAAATCAAAACCTACCCTGACGCAAAACCGGTTCGACAAAAGCTCCACCCAGTTCATCCCAAGAAAATCACAGCTATAAAGGAAGAAGTTGAAAAACTTCTAAAATATGGCTTCATCTATCCCGTCCCTTTAACCGAATGGGTCTCCAACCTTGTTCCAGTTGCTAAGAAACAAGGGACCATCCGTGTTTGCATTGACTATCGAGACCTCAACAAAGCCTGTCCTAAGGACAACTACCCTACGCCCTTAATCGACCAAATCATCGATAATTGCGCGGGGAGCGTAATCTTCTCTTTCATGGATGGTTTTTTTGGATACAACCAGATTGAAATCTTACCCGTCGATCAACACAAGACAACCTTCATCTGCCCTTGGGGAACTTTCGCCTACCGAAAGCTACCTTTTGGCCTTAAAAATGCTGGAGCCACTTTCCAGCGAGCCATGTCATACGCTTTTCATTACATCAAACATATAGCAGAACCGTATCTCGACGATTTACCCGCACATTCGCCAAATCGATCCGATCACATTGATCATTTACGTGCGATTTTTCTGCGATGTAGGTTTTACCGTATTCGTCTGAACCCACACAAATGCATTTTCGCTGTCGAATCCGGTCGATTCCTCGGTTTCATTGTCTCCAAATATGGGATCAGGGTGGATCCCTTAAAGATCAAGGCCATCTTAGCCTTACCTCCACCTACCAATTTAACCCAACTCCAGAGTTTGCAAGGCAAAGCAAACTTTCTTCGCCGTTTTATCTGCAATTATGCCGAGATCACTAAAGGATTTATGCGGTTACTGCAAAAGAACGTCCCTTTCATATGGGATGACGTCGCTCAACGGTCATTCGATGCTCTCAAGAACGCTTTGACCCATGCGCCTTTGTTACATCCCCCTGAATATACAAAGGATTATATCCTTTACTTGGCCACTTCTACTTCCACCATCGCAATGGTGTTAGTGCAAGAAGACCCCAACGACGAAGAACATGTGATTTATTATCTGAGTAAGAGTTTATCTGGACCCGAACTCAGATATTCGCATGTTGAGAAACTGGCTCTAGCAGCCGTCATCGCTGTCCAAAGGTTCCGCCACTACATCTTATTACACACCACCACGGTAATCGCAGACTCCAACCCAATGTACCACATCTTGAAACGTAAAGTACTTGGGGGTAAATATTCAAAATGGATCGTGATTATTCAAGAATTCGATCTCGAGTTTACAAAGGCTAAAGCCAAAAAATCCCTGGTGTTTGCCGAGCTCATCTGTGCTCTCCCTCGTGCCGATGAAAACATTGAACCTGGAGATTCTCTCCCCGATGAATCTCTCTTCCTCATCAACACCTATGATCCTTGGTACGGAGACATTCTCCTGTACCTCCAAACCCAATGTTTTCAGCCTAACATCTCTCACGAAGAGCGTCAACGCATTCGTCATCACTCTCGCCGATACATCATTCTCGGCGACACTTTGTATCGCCGTGGTATTGACACCATCCTTCAGCGATGTCTAATTCACGAGGAGGTTGAACGCGTTTTAAATGATTGTCACCTTGGTGCCTGTGGCGGTCACCTTTCCGGAATGGCCACATCCCAAAAAATCCTATGTGCCGGCTACTTTTGGCCCTCGATTTTAAAAGATTGCATCGAGGCCGTCAAAAAATGCCCACCCTGCCAAATCTTTAACAAGAAGGCACACACCCACCCTATGGTGCTGCATCCTATTATCGCCATCGACCCCTTTGCCAAATGGGGCATCGATTTCATGCAGTGTAAGCCTACCTCAGCCATGGGGCACGGTTACATCATCGTCGCCGTCGACTATTTCACCAAATGGGCTGAGGCTATGCCTACCTTCCTGAATGATGGCCGTACGACAGCCCTATTCCTCTTCAACCACATCATAACTCGTTTTGGTGTACCACGTGCCATTGTCACTGACCATGGTGCACACTTCAAAAACCAGATGATGAGCGAGTTACATGTCAAATTGGGTTTTTTCCATGAAAAATCATCTCCTTACTACCCTCAGGCGAACAGACAAGTTGAGGCTATCAACAAAGTCCTAAAAACCATGATCCAATGCATGGTAGGGGAAAACAAAACATCATGGCATCTACAATTGTTCTCCTCTCTCTAGGCCTATCGCACCTCTATGAAAAATTCAACTGGATTTACTCCTTTCCAGTTGGTCTATGGCATTGAAGCCGTTCTACCAATCGAGTGTGAGATTCCATCACTCAAACTGAAAGTATGATCCGTCAGGATTTTTCGAATGACTATGGTTGAGTTATTATTTGCATGCATTAATTAACCATTGGGAAACTTTAATGAAAGAGCGAGAAAAGAAAACGCATTATACAGCCATAAACATATATGCAAATCTGAAATGCAACAAAGAACAACAAACCATAATGCACAAGCTTGATAACGGAGTTCGGCACAACTTTGCCTACGTCTCCGGGCCTTTTCTCTGTGAGGGAGGCTTCTTTATTTCTGTTTGAAAGCTTATTAGTACATCTTTACAATGCTGATTGGCTTCTAGACTGATCTGGTCATGTTCGCCATGATCTCTAGAATCTTGCACAACTTACGGCACCTGAAACGGATATACCAAACTCTCAGAAATCGTCCGACAACATCTCTACCTCAACAGCTCCTCTGCCTCAAACTGG
>ML836954.1:16341-42001 GCA_009831015.1 Picea engelmannii | reverse complement strand
AGATTTTTGTGGATATTACGATGAACTTTCATGGCAATATCGACGAAAATCCCGCCCTGTTTAAAAAAAAGATGAAACTAGTGGGAGCGTGGAAAATTTTCGTGGAATAATCCGCCCATATGTAGTAGTGAACCTTTGTGAGAGTGTCACCCTCATGAGGGTGTGTCATGATGTAACACTTTCACCTACCACCCCCACCCTTGTGAGAGTGTCACACTCATGAGGGTGTGTCACACTTTAAACCTTTCACCCCACACCCACACTCTCGTGAAAGAGTGTCACCCTCATGAGGGTGCAAGGAGGTGAGGGGTGTAAGGGTAACACTTTCATGAGAGTGGGGATGATGGGTGAAGGTGTCACACATTGATCTGTAAATTTTTGTGGATATTCCACTAGAACACTTCATTATAACAAATCTTATAATATTTTGAAATATTAGATCATGCAATTTATTTTCTTAGATCCCAAATCAATATTACTAGCTTATTACTCTGATTTATGAAAATGAAAGAACAAACAAATATACACATCATCCACACAGTTGAACACAAGGTGTCTCATAGGAAACCAAATATAAGAGAAAACCCAACTAGAAGGTGAGGCCTATGCTCTGCTCTCTTTTCTTCAGTTATGAAAATACAAATACAAAGAAAGGGGCACTCATTATGAAGTTGTTTATGACTCTATGGCCTGAATGGCTACTACAAACCCCTATTCCTATCATTCTTATGCTCTCAAATCCCATTGATTGGATGCTCTACTAAAATATGGAACAAGTACAATACAAATAAATGGAACCCCTTCTCTTCCTTGTGGCACAATATTTAACATATCCCAATAGTCGTCTAGGGTTAGGGTTTTTGCATCATCAACCCTCAATTAGTGATAAGGTTTCAAAACTTCTAGAATCTTCTTGAAATTCCATAGGTGGCTAGCCCCACATGTGTGAGTAATAGGGGATGACGTGACATCCTCTTGTACCATGGTGGTCAACAAGGTAGGTCAACTTGTAGGGGGCATTACTTCCGCATACGACCTCCAACTAAGGTGATTTTTGCATGGTTGGAAAGGTATCAATGATAATAACATCAAGGGTATGTGATCTAAGATTGCAAATTTTTGACCCCAAAACAATTCATTTGATGCCTCAAAATGGCTTAGGAGGGTTCTTAACCCCAACTTTCCAAATTGAGACCTACCACTAAAATAGGCCCTGTAAGTCAATACCTCCAATCTTTCCACCCAGAAAGTACTAAGATAGATAAAAAAACCATACAATGATCCATTCTAGATTACACATCCCACCCTTGTTAAAGGTGGATAAGGTTGGGGGTGAAAGTGTCACACACCTCATCCTTATGAAAGCATCGCCTTCCCCAAAGTATCACACACCCCATGTCACACACCCAACCCCTTAAGTACCCTTTTAAGGGATGGGGTATAAATTTCCTGCCTTTCTATAGCTTCTCTAAGTTCCTCAAATAATAGAACCATTACCTTCTTCTCTCTGAGATCTTTCTAATGACTGTAAACTCATCCAAAACTGAGTCCTGGTTCGAAAGTTATGGCCTTCCGAATTTTTTGGGGCATCGTTGACCAATGGCCACCCCCTTCACCATGTGGCATCACGTCTCTTGTTTCATCTGACATGACACTATCATGACCAATTTCATCATTCTTTGGTTGTGTCATATCCATGAAAGGAGGGGTTACATGAAATATCACCCCCATGACCTTCTAGAGTATCGGGCCTTCACCCCTTTGTCATTATTGTGCAGATATGAAAACATCCCCGGAGACTCAAAGTCCCATAATCTCTTTCCCCACCGAGATCCATGGTGGATCTATGTCCACCCTTAAGGATCTGAAGACTGATATTATCTGCACTTAACACATGGTTTAGACTTGACAAGGGGTGGGGGTCCCACACCTAAATTGTGACCAATCCCATGACACCACGTGGAATTATCTAGGCACACCACATCATCATGGTGTACGCGGGTCTATCCAATTGGAACTGGACACTAAAACAAGGGAACTTCGGTGCTTCGGCACTTAACACACTCTCCTATATCCTTGAATCTCCTAGAGTCTCGGAGTTTCAAAGTTCCAGAATTCGTTGCCACATACTTCGGCCTTCGTCCTTCAAGATATTCTTATGCACCAACATGTCAAATCTCTCGGATCCCTGAAGTCTCAGAATTCGTTTCCATGTACTTTGGCCTTCGATGCTTCAGGATGTTCTCACCCCTTGTGCCTTACATTTCTCGGGACTTTGTCGAAGTACTTACGTTTTCCTTCCACTGGTTGATCGAGCGGTCGAGAAAGGATCCCAACTAATCCTCTGATCAACGACTCAAAATGCTCCTAAATTCTTCCCCGTGATCTAACGATTGGCGAAATTTCACTGCTCCAGGATTTCACGACTTCATGTCCCTTATAGTCCTTAACCCAATAATTCCTAAAGGGTTACCTACTGAAGAGGTCATGAAGCAGGGATGACTGCTTGTTACCAGTTATTGGAATCACTTACTCTATCCTTCCACTATACTCTATCTAACAGTCGAGAAGGGTCCCTAAGGATGCTTAGATCTACTACTCATGTTATTTCATGACTTCAACATTCAAGGATTCTGATATTTAACACCTTTTTACTCTCGAAATGATTCAACGTTGAATTGACCATAGCTTATATCCAACGGTCAGGAAAGATACTAATGTTTCTTGGATCGACGACTTGTGTTACTTCGCGAGTTTAGGATTTTTGGTCGCTTCAAACTCTTTTACGCTCGGAGTGGGTCAACTCTGAATGACCATGGCTAGCATCCGATGGTTAGGAAGAGTCCCTAAGGATCTTAGATCGATGACTAAGAACGATTACTTGATTTAAGACAGGCCCAAAAATTTAATGGACGACTACAATAACACGATCATTTATACAAAGGGTCTTCTCCTTGGGTAACGCTTTGCTCCTTTTTCACATAGCACAGGCTTCGTGGGTCCCAGTCATATGGAACTTTTACAAGTCCCCGAGGGCTATACTCTCGGATCTTATCCAATATTTGGTTGAGTTCATGGACTTGAGCATGTGGTCATTAGGGAGAATGGGTTGAAGGAAGTGCATTTCACTTCATAATCCAAATCTTGTAATAAAACAATAGTGGTTTTAAGGGATTGACAGGTTCATATTTATCCCATGGAGTCTGTCCAGACTCTATATTTCCAGTTTTGGTCCCTAGATAGTCCCTTAAGGACTTTCCAATAAACACAGAGACCAAAGTCTTATGCCCCAATATTCATTAAAAACCCATCAGTAACAATGCTCCCTAGCTAAATAGGATTTAAAATAGAAGGCCATTGACGGGATATAATATTCAAACTTTACTTCGAATTTCTAGTCAGCAAGGCCGTCCAAATCACAAGTATCTAGCATACAAATAAGGTACAATGTTATTCCATCATCCCTATATATCAAGGATGTATATGTATAGCACAAATGCAAGCATTCAATCATGCATTCGAATTCAATTTATAGAGTCTATGAAATACTTATCTATTACGGTCAATAGCTGACCAACTAACTATGGGTATTCGCCTTTCCATCCAACCGTAGGCTCATATGCATTCACTCTTAGAATTATGGCCACCCCCATGCCAAGCCATGATACCACCACGGAGTTATCTATGTTCCTCGGGTCTTCTTCCAATCCCCCTTGTGGGCAAGGTCTTCCTCTCTCTTCCAGATCTCTCTCCTATAACTAGAACAACTTAATTTTTCAGTTCTTCTTCTCAACTAGCGATCCTCATGCGCTCTTCTTCTTTTTGAATGGTCCTCTGACTCATTCATGTGTCTCCTCTTCTGTCTACCTTCATATGCATTCTTTCACATCTCCCCGGGGAAGGTTTTGAACCCATCCTATTCCTTATGTCAGAAGGAACTCGGGTCAATCTAGGCCTACATGAAGAATTCACTATGTCATACTTTGAGCTGACAGATTTATGTCTTCTCAATCAGTCCCTCCATGCTTCCATTCATTGCGCTAGTTTGTTTTCCAACCACCAGTGCTTTTCTCATTAATTGATTTCTCCTTAGGATCAGGATGAAGCTTATTATTCCAGATCAAATATTTCAGCAAAGAGGATTGGGTCATCTTGGCATTATAAACCCTCTCTACAAGTTTCCTCACTCTTTCCTATAGTGGTATCATGGCTAGTACTTCAAGGATTCACCCCCACAATAAGTTGTTCGAAATATAAACAATAATACATTTACATTGTTCGCATGCCATGGAATGGTAATCATAAGTAATGATTAATTATAGGATGAGAGAAAAAAGGGGTATTACAATCCCTTCCCCCTTCAAAGAAACATCGTCCTCGGTGTTCTTTCTCAGTAACACATGTCATGCCTTTGTCAATCAGTTTCTTCGGCATTACCTTATTCTTTTCCCTCATGGTTTGTTCATTTTCCATATCCTCAACATTCATCATATGCCTACAACATTTCTAGCAACAAGCATGTCAATTCACAATTTTGTGCATAACCATTTTATTGTCATTCATAATTTAAGAGGAAATTTTCATAATCCAACACGGTACTTATCTGTGCAGTTCATGGATTTGCATCCATATGGTTGTCTCGTTAACTCAGCTCATTGTTTTCCTTGACATACCCCTTGTGTTCATGATTCCAATCAGTAGTTTACAAGAATTATCAAAGTATCCTCTTCCTTGCAGTCATTCACCTTCTAGGCCCAGGCTCAGGCATCCCCTTCTCTGCTATACAGTCCCTCGGGCGACCCATCTTTCCTTGCCAAGGTTTTCTCACACAAGAATATTTATAGAGACTTCATCGAGTCTTACGGTTGAGGCATACCTCAGACTTTCTCTGTTGAGGCATCCCTCTAGCTTGTGTTACCACCACACAACATATTCTAGGGAGATCAAGACTTATCACAAGGTTCTCATGTCACAATAGTATCCTTTTTCAGTCTTTCCAGCTTTGATAGCCTTCATTTGTCCTCCCTAAGCATATCATTTTCATCTCACCTGCATCATATCTACACATAAATCTATGAGATGTTATCATCAATTCCAATTCATAGTTTTCTTGTAAATATGTCACCCACAGATTTCCAAATCCCACATTTTATTTTCAGATATGTTCCACACGGGAACCAGATTAACAAGTATGGGATTTTCCTTCCCATAAAAGTTTTGTCTCAATAGGCAACTGGTCTTCCTTATGGGCTTACAACATTACCATATCCAAGATCCATTTCCCTACAATTTCAACTTCAATCATCCAAACAATTGTTAGTTCTCATGCACATTATATTTTCATTGCTCACTTGCATTAGCTCAGAACCAATTTCAAAATTGTGCATACTAACAATCAAATTCATTTAATCAAAAAGGAAATATCATTCCATACTCATGCTTTACTTTAGCATACCAAGCCTTTTAACATGCAATCAGGCATAAAATGAATTTAATCAATGTGTCATTTTCCATGGTCACATTTATACACAATGCACCATTGCATTGATTTTCGAATTATTACCTTTTACATTAGGCACTTTTTCCTTTGAGGGTTGGAATCTCAACCATCCTTTTACCAAATGGTTCCTTTAGACATATTTATTTTTGTAGCATGACTATGTTTTTCCTTCTTCAGTTGATCATGATCTCAAATTAGCATACATGAAACTAAAAGTTTCACATGAATGTATTCAAGCATTCTTCCTTCATTGGTGACCAAGGTGCCAACACTCATGGCCACCCAAACTCTCTTTATTATTTAGATTCTTCTTTCTTGAATCTTACCCTGCTTGGGTATCAATGACATACAACAACCACTCAAAATTATTTGCATATCATTTAGATAATAAAATACTTCAGAGGGGACTCTTACCAAATCCATTTGTACCTTATGCCCCACAGGCATGAACACTTTTATACATGTTCTGGCTGTCAACACCCTCTCTGATATTACATCATCAGTGGTGCTTTAGGGAGACTTTTAAAGTCCCTTCAACAAATTTCAACAACAACCTTCTCTTATTCATCCTCTGCTTGAGGTTGTCCATCACTGGTAACTGTCTTTCCCAATTGTTCCAATTTCTTTCTACACATGGCATACATAAAAAATATATTAGTCATCATGTAAAATAAAAATTCATGTATCATAGCATTTAAATCAATAAAACATTTTCAGATATGCCCCAACATATCTCTATGCATTCTACCACATTACTCCTTAATGTGTTAGCTAGTGCAATCACAATCCAATTTTCAGTCGTATTCTATAATCATACAACTATCAACATCCTTATGCCAAAACATTTACCTGCATCAGTAAATTAGTCTCTTGTACCAAAGAAATACAACAAACAACAAGGAATAAGTCAATGAACTCTTCCCTTGTCCAACTCCTTATACACATCCTTGGACTTTCAGTCCAGCTGAGTTATTTTCCAAGGACTCATTTCCTTTACTTAACACGGCTTAACCAAGCCTATTCAATCAAACATACTTATTTATTTATTTTCCTTTTACCAATTGTACTAGTTTCCAGAACTGCTCTTTTAAGGCTTACAACTATGTTAAACAATTCATAGTTTTAGGATGAGAAAAGTGTTCCTCCTTTTCTCCTTCTTTTCTTTTGCAATTTACTCCCTGTTGGGATCTTCCTTCTCTTTTCCTTGAGAAGCCTTGGTTAGGTTCATCGTAACCTTCTTGGATAAATCAACATGCTACAATAGCAAGATTTTTTTCCACAATGAATTATGAACTTGTGCTTCTTGCACATTACCATTTAGTTATCAGAATGTTCAATGTCTTCTATTCATGCATTATGTTTTAGAATGTTATATATATATATATATATATATATATGCTTGCAGCCCACTACCCAATTGTTAGCAGTTAATATGGTTGTGACTCTATTATTCTGACAGAGTATTTACACAGTTCCTCCATAGGGAACTCCTTCATCATGCAATTTCCTTATTGCATATCCATCACTATCTGTGATGGCCTCAACCTTGAGTCAATTTCAACTTTATCATTTCAGTTGTTTACCAAATATTCCATAAGGAATATAAACTTGCATTCTTATGATGCATTCTGATTACATATGCACATTAGCCCATTGTGCTTTCATGCACTTGTTMTTATTACTTGCTTCAACATACTGTGTGTCTACTATAGGCRCACTTATAATTGTCTTTTTTGTATCTATTGAAATTTAGTTAGTTCATGATTGTTCATGATCACTTACATCCAACCTTTAAAAGCCTAATCAGGTTTCCTTTTATCATGACAACGAAGCAATCCTACTCATTCACTCTTTCATCGGTTTATACTAGCCTTTCATGAGGGAATGGAACACATTCCCCTCAAGCCATCATTCAAAACAAAACTTTCACGACTCTTCAGAATAGATTCAATCATGCATCCATGGTATTCATTCAGTCTTGGCAAGTCCAATTCTTTCCTTACATTTCACTCATTCAAGCAGTCACATCATGCCTTTAGTATACATATACTCATACATCATACATGTGTGTCACATGCACATTTAATATCATTCATTATAGGTCAAGTAAATTGACCTTACAATTTTCATCAATCCCCTAGTCGTGAGGAGTTATACATACAGGGCTTAGTCTCGTTTGTTGAAGTGGCAATTTTTTACTACCTCGGATCCTATCACTTCATGTTTAATTCCTTTAACCATGAAGATTTTTTTTGTAAGGGTCTTACCCCTCAAATACACCATCACCACATCTTCCATATGAACGAAGGTTGTGACCAAGTGCTACACAAATGGGTGTGTAAACTATAACATAAACACTGACTTAGATCAACGATCACGATTTAATATCATCGTGAGATCTATGGCTTGTGCATTTCAACATGATAGTTCCTTAACTCCATTTCCATAACATGCACAGATCCTAGGGAGACACGTCTCCAAAACAACCAATGGTCCTGATCTGTGGTGTGCTACCTCTTGAAAAATAATGCGCATGCAACTTTACTCCATGCTTTGACTTTCCACCGTTGATGTCACCTTTTGAGGGATGACCAATAGTCTTGAAATGCAACTCTTCTTCACTCTTGATCCATGGTTGGGAATTAATCTGGCGTTGAGTGGATGGTCAATATTACTTCAAGGTTTTGTAACTAGATTTGACAAGTCCTTCACGAACTTGTGGACTCATAAAATTGTAACTTTCATTTCATAAGTTCATCCGAAAAGTCTCAAAAATTAACCATTTTTCCCCTTCTTCGGACTCACAGACTCACAACAATTCCCAACATTTATCCATTTTTTCGTCTTTGCGGACTAGCAGACTCACAAACTCATAGACTCACACTTCGAAAAACTTCCAAGATCTTACTGCAGTCTCGTGGGACTGACAGTTGTTCTGCCACATGGATCCACATCACCTTCCAATTGTAATCACGTCCAACATGTACATGCCACCATGGAAACACACGTCTTTATTATACTACGTCAATTGACATGTGGACTCCACACCCTGCTGACATCATTATACAGAAAAATACCCAAATTTTTTCGATTTGCTTATTTTTGAAATTTCCAAAGGGGTTCAATTCTTCGCATTACCCATGGAATTTATCTCAACATTACTGTCGTAATGTCAACAACGAATTCCAGACGTCCTTTTTCCATCATTCTGTCAAACCGTTTTCCTGCATAGTCTGTAATTTTCACTTCTGTGTTCCACTAATTATCTCATCCAAGCCTAGTGTTTGAATCTTCGTCTGATAGATAGGGTAGGGAAAGGTGCCCTCCCCCTTAAAGTTTTTATAATAAAAATTTTAATCGACTCTTTCATGAGCCCATGCAGGCCAAGTGTTGTTGCCTTCTTTGATACCATGATGTCACACACCCAACACCTTAAGTACCCTTTTAAGGGATGGGGTAGAACTTTTTCACCTTCCTAGAGCTTCTCTGAGTTCCTCAAATAAGGGAATCATTACCTTCTTCTTTTCAAGAGCTTTCCAACGACTATAAACTTGTCCAAAATTGAATCTTGGTTTGAAATTTATGGCCTTCCAAAGTTTTTGGGGAATCACTGTCCAATGGCCATGCCCTTTTCCACTTGGCATCCATGTAGCATCACTTCTCTTGTGTTGTCCAACATGGCACTATCATGAATCATTTCGTCATTTTTTGGTAGTGATGTATCTGCGAAAGCAGGGGTTATAGGGAATATCACCTCGAGGCCTTCTCGAGTATTGGGCCTTCGCCCCTTCGTCATTCTTGTGTAGATATGAAAACATCCCCGGAGACCTAAAGTCCCAGAATCTCTTTCCTCATCAAGATCCATGGTGGAGCTCTATCCACCCTTAAGGATATGAAGGCTAAGATTATCCACACTTAACATGTGGTTTAGACTTGACAAGGGGTGGGGGTCCCACCCTAACTTGCGACCAATCCCATGACGCCACGTGGAATTATCTAGGCATGCCACATCAGCATGGTGTACACAGGTCCATCCAATTGGAACTGGACACTACAACAAGGGAAATTCAGTGCTTCAGTTCTTAACACACTCTCCTATATCCTCGAATCTCCCAAAGTCTCGAAGTTCTGAAGTTCTGAAATTCCTCACCACGTACTTCAGCCTTCAGCCTTCGAGATATTCTTATGCACCAACATGTCAAATATCCTGGAGCCACGAAGTCCTGAAATATCGAACTTGTTTTCCACATACTTCGGCCTTCGATGCTTTAGGATGTTCTTACCCCTTGTGCCTTACATTTTCCAGACTAGGACTTCATCGAAGTACTTACGTTGTCCTTCCACTGGTTGATCAAACGGTCAATAAAGGATCCCAACGGATCCTCATATCAACGACTCACGATGCTCTTGAATTCTTCCCCATGATCTAACGGTTGGCCAAATTTCACCACTCTGAGATTTCATGACTTTGCGTCTCTTACAGTCCTTAACCCAATAATTCCTGAAGGGTTACCTACGGAAGAGGTCATGAAACATACATGATTGCTTGATGTTGGTTATTGGTACCGCTTACTCTATCCTTCTAGTGTACTTGATCTAACGTTCGAGAAGGGTCTCGAAGGAGCCTTAGATCTATGGCCCATGTTATTTCACGACTTCAACATTCGGGGATTATGGTCGTTTAACACCTTTTTACTCTCAGAATGAGTCAACGTTGAATTGACCATAGCTTATATACAACGATCAGGAAATATCCTGATTTCCTTTGGATCAACAACTCATGTTACTTCTCGAGTTCAGAGTTTGGGATTTTCAGTTGCTTCAAACTCTTTTATGCCCATAGTGGGTCAACGCCATATGACCGTGGCTAGAATCCCACAATCAGGAAGGGTCCCGAAGGTTCTTAGATTGACAACTAAGAAGGATTACTCAATCTAATGGTTACGATAGGTCTCGAAATGTAAATGGATGGATACAATAGCATGATCCTTTATACAAAGGGTCTTCTCTCTAGGTAACGCTTGGCTCCTTTTTCACATAGTGCAGGGTTTCTGGGTCCCGATCATATGGAACTTTGACAAGCCCCTAAGGGATGTACTCTTAGATCTTATCTGAGATTTGGTTAAGGCCGCAGACTTGAGCCCATGGTCACTTGGGAGAATGGGTTGAAGGAAGCGCCTTTCACTTCAGAATCCAAACCCTGTAATAGAACAATGGTGGTTTTAAGGGATTGACAGGTTTGGAGTTATCCCATGGATTCTGTCATGAATCTATATTTCTAGGTTTGGTCCCTAGATAGTCCCTTGAGGATTTTCCAATCAACACAGAGGCCAAAGTCTTATTCCCCAAGATTCATTAAAAACCCATTAGTAACAATGCTCCTTGGATAAATAGGATTTAAAATAGAAGTCCATTAACATGATATGATATTCGAACTTTGCTTTGAATTTCTAGTTAGCAAGGCCATCCAAATCACAATTATCTAGCATACAAATAAGGTACAATGTTATGCCAGCATCCCTATATATCAAGGATGTATATGTATATCACAAATACAAGCATCAAATCATGCATTCCAATTCAATTTTACGGAGTCTATGAAATACTTATCTATTACAGTCGATAGCCGACCAACCGACTGTGGGTTATTCTCATTTCCACCCAACCATAGGCTCAGATGCATTCACTCTTCGCATTATTCCCACCCCTGTTCCAAGCCATGATACCACCAGGTAGTTCTCTTTGTTCCTCGGGTATTCTTCCAAGCCCCCTTGTGGGCAAGGTCTTCCTCTCTCTTCCATAACTCTCTCATGTAACTAGAACACGTTTATTTTTAAGTTCTTCTTCTCAACTAGAGAGCCTCATGCTCTCTTCTTCTTTTTGAATGGTCCTCCAACCCATTTTTGTGTCTCCTTTTCTATCTGCCTTCATGTGTATTCTTGCATGCCTCCCCCGGGAAGGTTCTAGACTCATCCTATTCCTTCTATCAGAAGGAATTCAAGTCAATCTAGGCCTGTAGGAAGACTACACTCTATCATACTTCGGGGTGATAGTTTTCTATCTTCTCAACTAGGCCCTCCATGCTTCCATTCATTGGGGTAGTTGTTTTTCCAACCACCATCCCTTTTCTCATTAACTATTTTTTCCTTGGGATTAGGATGGATCTTTTTATTCTAGATCAAATATTTCAGCAAAGAGGATTGGGTCAACTTGGCATGATGAACCCTCTCTACAGGTTTCCTCACTCTTTCCTCTAGTGGTATCATGGCTAGTACTTCAAGGCTTCACCCCCACAACCATTTTTTGGCAATCTAAACAATAATACATTTACATCGTTCTCATGTCATGGAATGGTAATCATAAGTAATGATTAATTACAAGCTAGGGGAAATAGGGGTATTACACCCCACCCTTATGAAAGGTAGGGGTGGGGAGTTGAAGTTTCACAAGGGATGGGTTTTGGGTTTGAAATTTTCATTAGGATGGGGTGTGTGGCTTTTTCACTCACCACCCCCACTCTGGTGAAAGTGGCACCCTTGCACCCTCACCCCCACCCACTTTTCACAATAGTGGGTTGTGTGATATTGTGGTGAGGGTAACACTTTCATGAGGATGGGGTGTGTGACACTTTCACCCCATACCCCCACCCTCATGAAAGTGGTTATTTTCCACCCTCACAAGGGTAACACTTTCATGAGGGCGAGGTGTGTGATTTCACCTCCCACCTTCGTGAAAGTGTGATAGTTGTCGAACTTTCATGCATGAGAGTGGGAATGGGGGTGAAAGTGTGAAGTGGGTGGGGGGTGAAAGTGTGAAAGTTGAGATGAGAGCATGAAATTTCAAGCTTTACCCTTCTGAACTTTCACATTTTCACCTCCCACCCTCACTCTCATGAAGGGGTAAGGGGTGAAAGTACGAAAGTATGAAAGTATGAAAGGGTGAAAATGTATGAAAGTTTAAGGATCACTTTCACACTTTCATCCCCCACCCAAGCCTTCATGAAATGGGTGAGGTGTGTCACATTTTAACACTTTCATCTCCGTCCCCCACCCTCACCTTCATGAAAGTGTCATACTTTCATATCCCTCCCCCACCCTCACCTTCATGAAAGTGTCACCCCCATCAAGTGTATCACACGTTAACACTTTCACACCACACCCCCACTATAACATCTCCACTATAATCCCCAGTTTAATTAATGCATAAAGCATATATAATGTATGGTCGTGGCCAAGCAATGTATATGTGAATTATATTTCTAAATTTTAATAAATAAAATGTGATGTCGACTGCAAGGGGACATGGATAGAGATGCGGGTTGATTAATCCACAAGAGAGGGGGGTATAGAAAGGAGTTTTAGCCATGAGTTTATTTTCCCAATCCTTTTCTTGATTTTAATGCTTTGAGTGAACCTTTTGATTTCCCTTGAGTGTGGAAGAGCCCAATAATTGAATATAAATAAGAGGGTGGGTGTAATCAATGACATCCCATAGTTATTGAGGACTTATCTGAAATACAATTAGATTGGGGATGAGTGGAATCCAAGCAAACAGGAAAAAGGAAGAAATGTGTATAGGTAGAGGGGAGCAGTGGAGTCAGTCATATTTACATACAGATAAGGGGAATAGTAGTAAGATAAAGTGTGTTGGAGTTAGAGAAGGAAGGAGAGGAGCATTGGATCTAGAGAAGGAAGGAGAGAAGCGTTGGAGCTGGAGCAGCGATGGAAGGAAAATCCTGGAGCATTTTTTGAGCTGAAGACTGAAGAACCGAGTTTTCGAGCCTGAAGAGTGAACTCTTGTATGAATTTCATTGTAGAAACAAGCTTCTACTGGTTATTTTTTCCCTGTTCATTTTCCTAGTCGAGATTTTCCCTTGATATCCTAGTAAGAGAGATTCCCATTCACCTGTGCCAGAGACCCTGTTGAAAATGGTGCAACCTGATGAACTAAGAGCAATGAAGGGGGGAAATTGGGAATGAATTGTCTCCATACTTTCACACTTTCACCCCCCTACCCCCACCCTTATTGAAAGGGGTGAAAGTGTGGAATTTTGAAGACAAATTTCACTATTTCACCCCTCAACAAGGGTGGGGATAGAGGGGTGAAAGTGTGAAAGTTTGAAGACAAATTTCACACTTTCACCCCTCACCCCCACCCTCGTGAAAATTTCACCCTCATGAGTGTGGGGTTGTGGGATGAAAGTGTGACAATTTTACTCCACACCCTCTTTATATTGTCTTGTGACTCTTTTTCATTGTATTTATTATCAATTTCAAAGTATCATTTAAAGGTATCATGATTCTTTGTGATTCTTTTTCATATCATTGTTTTGTTTTACAACATAATGAGTAGTTTTTATATTAGAAAATATTATGGTTCGTATTCCAAAAAAAAACATGGCTTTCCTTTGTAGTTCCATCTATTTATGATTCAACATGTATACTTGAACCCTTACAAATTGCAAAGAAAAAACAAACTATGAAAAGAGATGATAAAACCAGAAGAGAAATTTAAAGAAGTTCATGCCTTTCATGGGATTCAATTTGCATGTCCACCTAGGTTGTAGCTCCACATTCTCCGAATGCACTATGATGGAAATGACAATTGTAGTTGCATGGTTCTTTATAAGCTTCCATCATCTTCAAGTGTTGGGTGTGCTAAATTCACATACTCTCCTTTGAGGCCATAGAGAGGCCACAAAGGGAGAAGTCCCTTGAATATCCCGAGCTTCTCAAAGGGGGTGATGAGACTACCTTATGAGGGAGGTTAAGGTGTTCCACAATAATACCAACCAAGGATCACATATATGTCATTTGAGATTCCATCTATGGATACTTCCCTTTGTGAATCAACATGAAGGATCTCACTTTATCCTTCCATTCCCTCAGTGTAGTATATGGTTCGCAATCCCAACTGCACATTGGTCTCTAGCTTGATTAGTTTCTTGAATTTAATACTCAGACTCCTCTTTACACCTATTCCATCATAAGGTCAAGTTCATCTCACTAAAATAAGCCTCTACAACCTCCCATTCATAGCTATTCAATCCCCATTGCATTTTCTTAAGCTTGCATAGTACACAACATCTATTGTGGTAGTGGCAATGCACCATATTGACCTCTATTCTAGATGGAATCCAAACTATACCAAATGTCCTTGCTACCAAGAGAAAAATTCCTAACGCTGATGAAGACCACCTCGCTTACTTGTCTTTATTTCCAAGATCTGGATTGAATTAAATTAGGACATGTTGCAACCCATAATGATTCTAAGGAATCCCACATGCATAATGAAGTGTCTCCATAATACATATCATAAGGATACACGTGTGAGAGAGTTGTATATTAGGATAGAGGTGAAGAAAGAGCCTTATCCTTTCATGCATGTATGAAAAGACATGTGTTGATGGTTGGCTTGGGAGGGGTAGATTGATACTTCTATTGACTCACTTTTCATTTGTCATAAAAACATCACCTTGCAAACATGCTCCAATGTTGGCCTTCATTTTAGCATCCACGTGTTTCCTTCTCAAGACTTGGAAAAGCTCAATTTTCTCTCAGATTCCTTTATTGTTGAGAGCATTCATTGGCAAAGTCTATAGAGATTTAAATATTTTGGAGGGATTTGATGATATAGATATCAAAGGATCGTCATCGAGTCACTGATATTTGAAGCCTTTCTAACCCATTGTCTATGAGAACAGTGAGGCTCTAGAGGATTGTTAACACTTTCGCCTCATTTAATTTTTAATGTACCCTCTATACCAACATCAAAACAAGGTTTGGTGATCTAATAATTCAAATATAGTAGCGGTATGTGTTATCACTCTATAAATTTGTTCAGCTGATAAACAAACAATAGAGGTAACCTACAAACCATCTTAAGAGTTGGGTATTATCCTGCTTAGATCAGAGAGGGCTCTCTCGTGTCACTTGATGTTTCTTTGGCAATCAATGGCTAGGTTTAGTTTGTTTTTGGGGTTTTTTTATAAATTTGCTGGAAAGGAAGGGGAGGGGCTCTTAGGGCTATGGAGTCGAAATTCTGAAAAATGAATGAAAACGTTGACTGGCCAGTAGAACTCTCCATAGGATAAAGGCTAAGTGCGGTGATGAATCTGAGTTATAAATTGTAGTTTTCAGAGTGTATGAAGAAAAAGAAAACAAGTATCTACATCAGAGAATTTATGAAATGAATTATGAATTAGTTATGAAGAACTTAATACAGTTTAAATTGCTTAAGCCAAGAGCATCATAAGATGATTTTTGGCTTTTAAACTATCCAATTTAAACAAAAGACAGTGTAAATAGAATTAAAGAACACAGGAAATACATACAATGAGAGAAGACAAAACTCATATCACCACCATTAGAATCTTTTCATAGAGACTTCAAAAGATTTTGCATATGTATTCAATTCAGCTCCAGAAAATTACAATTTAGTTCAAAACAACTAAGGAGGTGCCCTTGCAATCTATCAACATTAATACATTTGGAAATTATAATATTTATATAATTCGAGTTCCTTCAATTAGAAACCAATTACAATATCTAAACTGAAACGTTTAAGCTTCTAAAACCGATTGCAATAATTACAACATGACAGTTTCGGTATGGGAACCGATTACAATGATTAATAAAAAACGTTTCATGAACCAACGACTGATTCCTCTGACTCTTCAACTTCTTCTTTTTGCATTTGTCCTGCTTTGGTTCTCTGTCTGATCTGCCATTTTGGTGACACCTGGAGATTATCTGTTGGTTCCTGGAAAAGTGCACTTTGTTTTACCCAGTCACACTATCTCCTTCCACTGCAAGTCAGAAGGGATATTGTAGTCCATCATCTCTTTGATTAGGATCTCCTGGTCAATGCAAGAGGCATACGTCATGAATGGCAGTCTAATCTTCACTATCTTGAATTGATTCAAGATCTCAAAATCTGTGATCAAATATTCCACCAGGGTTTCTCCTTTCAAGTTTTCCTCCAGGCTTTCAAAATTGGAGTGATCCATTCTACATTGGGTGAGGCGAGAGTTGTATTCCTCCTGATCATACAATTTACCTTTGCCATCCCAAAATGATGGGAGGCCTTTGATGAAAAAATCTTCAAACATATCTTTGAATTCCTGTATACTCTGCTCCATCTGTGTGGCCTTGGTTTGGACTGATTTTAGCAAGCTATGCTTGGAAATGACCCTCCTCGTCCATATGATCAATGTGGTCCTATCTTTGACCCTAATGGTCTGAAGTTCTGCGGTGGGGATGGAATTTAGCAGGTTTATGGCATTTTGGGCCCACTCTGATTTTTTCTTTGTTAGGGTCTCATTTACAACAGTGCACCTGCTTCTAGTTGTGATGGCCATGTTATCTTTGTCATTGATGAAGCTTAAGTGCACCCTGAACTTGGCATTTTCAACAACAATAGAATCCCAGATGATGTGTTTGGCTCCCTACAACAGTCCTTTGCCTCTCAACCTTGTTTTTATCTTGTATACTCTTTCCTGCAAAGCTTGATTCTCCTTTTAAAGTTGAGCCATCCTCTCATCTTTTGTTTTCATTTCTTGCTTCAATTTCTCTATATATCCCTTTAGACCTTTGATCTCTCCCACCTTCAGGCTAACTTCGGACATAGCCTGAACTAGTCCTTCAATGCTTGGCCCAACTTCTGTAGTAGAAGGTACAACTGCAACCATGTTTGGTACTTCTGTCTGTCCTTGTGACCAATTCACTTTTTCTTGCTCCAGTTGTAATACCTTGGCCTTGTAATTCAATGCCTCTTGTTGAAATGCCTCCTTCTCCTGTTCAAAAGTAACCAATTATGTTGTTTTTGCATGCTCTGTGGCATAATTTTTTAGTTTCTTCTTCAAGCTTTGGATCAGCTTATCTTTTTCTTCTAAGGAGGATTTCACTCCCTGAGGGCCTTCAAATTCTAGCCTCTTGACCTGAGTTTTCCAAGCTCTGTTGGATGCTTTTTCTTTCCTCAACTGCCCTTCCAACTTAATTGCATAAGTTGACAGCCTTGAATTCTTCAGGCTTAGACCCAAGTAATATGAATACAACATATCACTGGTATTCCTGTGGAATTTCACTTTGTCTGGAGCACTGATGTTTTCATATTTTAGCTTGATCTCAGATACTTTATCCTCATTTGCAACTGCTATATTAAATTTCTTATTCTCTACATCTCTTACTGTGAACAGAGAAGACTTATGCTGAGATATATTTTCTACTTCATGGATTAACTCCCTCATTTCATTCATAGCCAAGTTTCCTTTCTCAACATATTGCTTTGCCAAATCTTCTTTAGATTGATAGGCTGCTCCAAACGCCTTATCAAAGATGTGCTTTTTGCTGCTGAAAGTTCTTGAGCTTCCTTCACTTTGGATCTTGCTTCCTTTCCCAACTTCTACATTGTTGGTCCCACTCTCCACCATATCCATGTTTACTTGTTCTTTAGGCTCTTCCTCCTCTAGATCCACTATCTATGGGGATTGTGTGATCTTCATCCTTTTAGGGGCAGTCTGCTGACTATTGTTTCCCAGGGCCTCTGAATTGCTTCTTTTGTTGTAAACACTTACCTTGGGGACTTTAACTATAATCTTTTGAGGAGTCTTTTTCAATTGAGTATGTTCCAGGGTTGCCTCCACTTGTTGTGTTTGAGATAGTTGCAATATTGCTTCCATATCAACACAGACATCTAGATTTGCCAATTTTTCAAAACCCTCAACATGTTCATGCTCATAGGGGGCATGTTTGTTCATCAGTCTTCTCTTGGATATGATATGATGTGGATCATATCTTCTTCCCTGTAGTTGTGAAAATCCAAACACCTTAAGCTTGGAATGGATCTGAGATAAGCATGATCTAGTTTTTACAATGAAGGGTCCAATGATGAAAGGGAATTTGAGGTTGGATGCCTTGTGTAGTTTCAAGAAGTGCTTTGTCTCTGATATGATTATTTGCTCGATGAATTCCATGGAAAAGACTCTAGGTGTCAGAAAAATAGGCATAAGATAGGGGGATTCATGACAACCATAAACCCATATCACTTTTGAATGCATGAACAATACCCAGTCCCCCACTCTGTTTTTTGGATTTGGTTGTAAATAACTCCTCATGTCATCTAGGACTCTTGGTAGGCTGGTGTTGAAAATCAGGTTGTAAACCCTAGACATGACCTTGTTGATAAAAATGAGCATTGTGATTCTTTTACATTCATTTGATATGAATGTTGCTTCAAATAACTCTCTCTTGTTTGTTTCCAGAAAAATCTTTAGAAAGTATGTGTAATATCTAAAATGTCTTAGTGATTGAAAATTCACTAGCTGCTTGTGGATATTATCAACTATGAATTTATCGACGCTGATGCAAACAGACTGAATGGACTCTGACTGGAAAAACGACAACATAAAACCTAACATGACCTCGACCACATAATTTTAATTATCTAGAGATAAAATCTTACTTAATATGGAACAAACCCATTGGAATTCAATAACCATGACATTAACACTCATTGGAGGGGACATAATTTCATATATATGCTCTGGTTTGACGATTGTTTGTAAAAATAGGTATTTGACTTTTGAGGGGCATTCCCTATAAACCATGATTATATTTTCTTCTTCAAACGGTTCAGATGTTATGGAAAGGGACTATGGTATGCCAAGGGCGCTTCAAATTGACAGACTCTCTACCCTACACAGGACCTCCAACCCTTGTTTGTTTAAGACAAATCTCTATTCCTGTGAATACTTCTCTGCGCACCAACCTATGAATTCGAGGAAGGGGAATGCCACCTCGACATCGTAAAGGACTATAGTGGCCTGGACTGCTTCAAGGAAGGGTATCGATTTCCCTACATTATCTGACAGATTAGCTCTAGACAGGGAGATGGGCGAAATGGTGATTTCAGTGTCAAACACATCTGAATCTCCATCAATTAAGGCTTCTTTGTTTGACATGGAGTTTTTCTCTACTACTAACATAATGACAGGGTCCATGGTGGCAATGGAAAATACCTGTAAATGAGCGGAAAAGGTGTGATCTTGGCGTGTTGTTGAGTTTCATTTCGAATGGAGTAGTCATGCCAACTTTCAACGTTCCAGTATTTGAAAAATAATAAAATAACGACGAGTGCCCCCTTTATATACTTTTTCGATTTCGGGGGAGAGGGGAAATGGTTTGGGGAAACCCACTTATCACCTCGAAATGCACCCAGTGGTGCCACGTGGTCCTGACCCAAAACCATGGTTTACTTTTCGGCCCGCTTTCGGGAATTATCCTTCGCGCAAGTTCTTCCCTCAAAATGATCCTCGATCGTTGATCTGTAGCGCCCGCGATCTGCAACCTGTGGGGTCCCATCAAATCTATACTACCGCTAGATTTAGCCTCCTCCCACTAGATCTAGCCCTGTCCTCTAGTTTATCACACCTCCACATCATTTTAGCACCTTGCTAAGTTTTAAAAACCAGATCTCCCACAGAAATTTGTTATGGTGATAACATGGGCTCCAATTGGGGATGTTATCCTCCCTGCGAGGTAGAAAATAATGACAGACCGAGTGCCTACCCATTGGGCTATGATTTATTCCTACAACTGAATTTACCAAAATTTATTTAGAAAACTTAAAATCTACTCAGCATAACTCTGGGCCTTCACCTCGGGCTTTAGTTCTACTGATTTAGTTTCAACTGCTTCAACTGAAAAAAAAAAATGATTATATACAATGAATGGAAAGGGTGATGGTTCCTTTAAACGATATAATGTTTGAGGAACCTGCCATTCATAGGTCCTCCTCCAATGATGTCTCCATTACTTTCTTGTATCAGACAGGCATTATTCCCATGGTACACCATGATTTTGAAAGGTCCCAGCCATAGATGGTCAAATTTCCCATGCTTTCCCTTGTCTTCATTTATGGCATCCCATCTCAATACCAAGTCTCCCACTTTGAAATCATCCTCCTTGGTATCCCTGTCAAAATATTTTTTTTTCCTTGTCTTGGCGCAGATGAGCATTGTTGAAGGCCTTTTCTCTTGTTTGATGGACATTGATCAATTCAACTTTTCTTCTTCGAGTGGCATCTGTTTCATCATCCTGCTCCTGTAACAACCTCATCACTGGAAACCCTAATGGAGTAGGAAAATTTTCTTTTGTGCCATAAACAATCTGGAAGGGAAAAGTGGAAATAGATCTTTTTGAAGTGATCATGTCAACCCATAATGCATGGATGAGCTTTTTGTGCCAAGCTTTTTTGTTATCTTGCAACAAATTTTTGATAATTTTGGTTAATCTTTTATTTGATGACTCAACTAAACCATTACCTTGAGGGTAATAAGAAGTGGAGTGTCCAAGAGTTATGTTGTAGTCACTGCAAAATTTCTCCATCTGTTTGGACTTAAATGTTGTTGCATTGTCTGTAATTATTTTGATTGGACACCCAAACCTGGAGAAAATATTGTCTTCCAAAAACTGGATGATAACAACATATGTGGCCTGCTTGGTGGGAACTGCCTCAATCCACTTAGTGAAGTAATTTGTGGATGTCAAAATCCACTTGTGTTGAGATGAGGACTGTGGATGAATTTCTCCTATGAAATCAAGGCCCCATTTTCTAAAAGGTGCTTCAACAGAGATGGGTTTCAAGGGTAAAGGATATAATTTTCTCTTCCCATCAAAAATCCATCACTCACGACATCTTGAAACCTCTTTGTAGACATCAGAAAAAATGTTAGGCCAATAGAACCCAACCCTCAATATATTGTGCACGGTAGTTTTCCAATAATGGTGTCCTCCAGAGTCACCCTTATGGAATTCTCTTATGGTTCTCTCTGCTTCCACCTCTAGCAAACAACTCAACAAGATGCCCCCTGGATCCTTCCAATATAGAGATTGATTCACCATACAAAACTTTGTTTCTTTCATCTTTAAGAACCTGGCCTTAGTTTTACTTAATTCAGGAGGAGCCTACAAATTTCTCAACACATAAATGATATCTGCATACAATGGGGAGTCAAGGAATCTTTGGGATATATAGGGGACTCTTTCTTCATCTGAACCTGCTGACAAATCAACAATGAAATTTATTCCTAGGAGTTCACAATTTGTTTGTGCCATCAGCTTGGCAAGTCCCTTCCCTTTGATCAACTTTGTAGGTTTGATCTGAAGGTCATATTCCAACAACACAACTATCCACTTTCCCCTTTTTCCCTCAAGGTCAGGTTGAGTTAAAATGTCTTTCACAGAACTGATGGGCACATAAGCAGTGGTATGAGAGTGCAAGATATAAACTTTGAATTCATTTAGGGCTTTGACCAGTGCATATTCCTTCTTTTCCATGATAGCATACTTCAATGGGGCATCCCTCAATGTCCTTTTATAGTATGGTATAGGATTCTCAAAATTCTGCTCATCCTTCTGTAGTAAAACACCAGTAATGGTGTGCTTTGAGGCAAAAGAGAACAATGTAAAGTCTTTCAAAATTAGGGCTAGCCAGTATTGGGGCTTTGGTCAATGAAACTTTAATGTCTTCAAAGGATTTACTGGCTTCTGGGGTCCACTTTATCTCATTTCCTTTCTTAATCATGTTAGTGATGTACTTTATGATTTAAACCAGATTAGGGATGAATCTCCTCAGAAAATTCACTTTCCCCGGGAAAGATTGCACTTCCTTTTTGCTTCTGGGTGTGCCAATTTTTTAGATCCCCTCAACTCTGTTGGGATCTATCTTTATCCCCTCTTTTGAAATAATGTGACCCAACAGCTTCCCTTCTTCCATGCCAAAATTTGACTTCTTGGGGTTCAATGAAACGCCAAACTTTCTGCACTTCTGAAAATCCCTTCTTAAATGCTTGAGATGTTCTTCATCAGAAACCAAATACATAGTGATATCATCTAAGTAGATAAAAATGAATTTGTCTTTCTCATCAACAAAGGCTATGTCCATAGCTCTTTGAAATGTTGCCCCTGCATTCATGATCCCAAAATGCATCTTGGCATACATGAATGTACCCCATGGTGTTGTGAATGTTGCCTTTTCTTGATCATCAGGGTGCACCATGATCGATTGTACCCAGAGAAACCATCCAACATTGAAATTTTCTAAGAACTACCACTTTCTGTAGAATGTGATCCATCTTAGACAGTGGGTAGTTATCCTTGAGAGACACCCTATTCATATTTCTGAAGTCCACACACAATCTGATCTCCCCACTCTTCTTTCTGATAGGCACTAGATTTTCCACCCATTTGGAAAACCCCAAAGATACTATGATATTGGCTTCAAACAGTTTTTTTATCTCTTTCTCAATCAAGGGAAGCAACAAAGGATTTATCTTTCTTAATTTTTGTTTAAAAGGTTTATGATCTTCTTTGATTGGGATCACATGTTGAATCACCTTGATGTCATAAAATTTCAGATCTTCATAGCTCCAGGCAAAAACATCAGGGAATTATTTCATCAAATTGATATATCTTTGCTTGACTTCTGGGTTGAGTGTTTTGGATAGCTTAATGATCTTGGGATCTTCCTGAGTCCCAATGTTGCAATATTCAACATCCCCTTCATTTACTGTAATTTTGGGATTCCTGGCCACATCATTGTTATCAAAGAGTTTCTCCAATGGGACCAGGCCCTTGGGAATGATGTTACTCTTCAACTGCACTATATCTCTACAAGAAATTTGATTTTCGAAGTAACCATCCTTTGTGAACACAACTGCATACACTTCTTCATCACCATATTCTTCATCAATATTCAAATTCTCAAATCCATCTTCCATTTTGAGGAAACTTTCTATTTGTTTATCATCTTCAAAAACCTGTCAGTACTTAATATTATCAAGCACTATTGGTTTGTTCTTGATCTCAACTTCATATCCCCTGCTAGGAAATATTGGAATTTTGAAAATTGAAGCTGAAGTAGCAAGAGCATCAACAATCTGATTCTGACCCCTTGGAATCGCTAAGAGGATATATTCTGAAAATTCTTCAAGAAGGTCAAGTACTGTGTTCCTCTATGCTCTTAATCTGAGGTGAATGGCTTGATATATCCCCTTCACCTGATTTATGATCAACTCAGAATCCCCATGAACATTTGTCCTCTTAGCACCCATTTCTTTTAAAACCTTCAATCCTAACACCAATGGCTCATATTCAACCATGTTGTTTGTGCAATCAAAAGCCAGCTTATAAGAACACAGTTTTGTATCCAATCTGGGGGGGTTAATCCACACACCAGGCCCTACCCCCTTTCTATTGACAACTCCATTGAAGCTCATGCTCCACATCTCATTTTATGCACTGTCCTGTTTCTCTGGAAACCTCTCAATCTGCTGATCAGATTTATCTTTGACAGGCATGTCAATCTCTGACCCTTTCTCTTCAAAACACAGATCATTGAAGAAAATGGAAGACCCCAACTCAGTCTCCGCAGAGTAGATGGGATGGTTATTCGAATGTGACTTGTTACTGACCATGTATTTGAGAAAAACCTCTCTATACAATCTCATATCTTGACCAAAGACAAGGATGGTGGCATATGACATATCCATCTGAAGAGTTCCCTTCAACTTTGCAGCCCATGACCTGGATAACAGCATGCCAAAATTGGGAGGGATATCAACAACCACTACATCCATGACCATATTCTTGCTAGAATTTGAGACAAAGATACCACCAGATCTTTTATTAGTCCTAAGAACTTCACCTTCCTTGAATCAAAGGAGAAAATATATTTGTAAGGCCTTGTGATGTCAAGGCCCAATTGGTCCATGACCACCTTAGGCATCAGGTTATGAGATGCTCTTGAATCCAACATGGCATTGTGCAGAGTCATATCATGGATCTTCAGGCTGACATAGAAAGGGGGGACCTCTTCAACATCACTATTTTCTTCTACACGTGGGCCAAATAAGATGGCAGGATGATCATCTTGTATGTTCAAAGTGTCAAAAGTTTGTTCTATATTGAGCATCTTGATGATCTGATTTCTATATTCATTGTTCTTGATCAATTCATTGAATGGTACATAAATTTTAATCTTGGCCATCTCACTTTCAAAATTAAAGGAGGATGAGGTTTTCTCTACCTCTTTGGTGACTATCTCCTTTCTTGTTTCATGTACCTTTTTCTGGTATTCTTCCTTCTTCTTTCCTTTGTACACAACATCTTTTGCAACATAGTCCTTCTTGGGCTGACTTGAAGAAGGTATGTTATTTTGAGCTTCTTTGGTAGGGTTTCCCTTTGGAGGATTTCCTTTTAGGGGATTTGTAGGCACTTTCTAATTTCGAAGACTATATTGTCTCTGGAATTGCAATGATGGAATTCTACAACCCTGTTTGGTAATCTTCTCTTTATACTAACAACCTCTCATCATTTTCCTGTATGAATATTTCATTAACACCCATGAACTGGTCATGTTCCTCTTTAGTAAAAAATACCTATGTCTCATCACCATCACAACAATCCATGTTGTCTTCAAAATTGTCATCATAATTCTCATTTACATAATTATTTTGAAAAAGAGGTCTTATTTTTTTATCCCCCTTGTTGTTCCAGAGTCTGTACTTAAGGCTTATAAGTACAGTGTCTAGGCATCCGAAAGTGAGTAAAGGGTAGAGAAGGAAACAACGTCAACCTTCGGCAAGGGAAACTAGGGATGATTTCTGTGTTGGCATTGTCTAGCTTCCAACTGTTCCTGGATGTTTATATCTCGTTCAATCGTTGCCCGTGAACGTTCGAGTTCAACCCGGGTAGTGGTTGTTTTAAGAATAGTATCAAAAAGGTTTAATGCAATATGTGTTTGATCTGATAGTCCAGGTTCGATATTAGGCTGTCTTGTTACAGGGAAAGTCATGGAGGAACAGTAAGATAAGAAAATTTCAAGGGGAATTTAAGTGCTATCTCAATTTCGGTCGTATAAAACAGAGTTTACAGTTTCAGGAGTGAAAAAAGGGTGCAAACCAAAGGCCCTTTCCTGTAACTGAGTTATATTTTAATAAAAATGTATGAGGTGGGAGAAAACATTAAGTTGCCTATCAAGTAAGGCTCCTATCAAGGGAGAATCTCACGTATAAACAGAAGAAGAAAAATGTAAAGAAATAACCCGATGAAGCATAAGATATATATAGAATTCTTGAAATGTTGACCGGTCTTATACCCG
>ML836953.1:33733-59144 GCA_009831015.1 Picea engelmannii | reverse complement strand
CATCAATTAATTTGTGTTGAAACAATTTTAATTAAAGATCAACCCTTTTTATTTCAGTTTGAGTGTCAAAAAGATATTTCAAAATATTCCAAGAAGTCCCTGTCAGTCTCCAGTTTTGACTATATTTTTGCCTATATCATATCGAAAAGACCTCCATCTTCATATCTAGTATCATCCCCCTCTGGCCTTACTATGACACATTTGACATCCTTTTACAACCAAATGGGGTTATTCAAGGTATTCTTATGATTCAAGTTATTTTTAATGTATTTTGATATTTTAAACTAATGTTGATACTAATGTGGCATGAGTTAGGTACTATTCCTTTGAAACAGAACTTACCAGTACCAGGTACCAGCTCGCACTTAGTGGAGATACCAAAGAAGCTGCCGAAGATTCGCACGACATGGCCAGAGTGGATTGACAGTTCGATCCATATGATAGATTGAGTCATAACTCAGCATGCTGACTCAGGGCGAGATTATAGAACTAATTTATTAGAGTGCATTATGATCCACACTTCTTGACACTGCGTGTCATGAAGTTGTGAAGTCTGTTTTAACTGATTTTGAGTTATTTTCGGATCTGAGATCCGTTTAGATTAATGCACCTTTGCTTAAAACTTCTTTGGGGAGGATCTATATAAACAGAAGATCGCTCTCAAGAAACGTTGGTTACGTTATGCTCTATGATACACATTTCTGATAATATAATTTGCCTATGCGTTATGTTATTTACTGTGATATGATTTGAGTTGTTTTTCTGAGTAAATGGAGCGTGAAGTATGAACAATGTTTGCATGGAATGATCTGAGTATCTCTGGTTTTCCTTTTCAGCGATTGCACCTCTTGGTTGGGCCCGCCAACAGGTTCAAGTCATTGCCTCTTTCCATATTAGAGTTAGTTTATCCCAACATTGTAGAATTTGCATGCACATTAGTTTGTTTGAATTACTTTGTTAAGATTCTTGTTTAAACCATTCATCGGACTGTATTATTTTCACTGTGATAAACATCTCGTATATTCATGAATGTTGAGTGCGTCATTGATGCCTGTAGAACTTAAAGAATGGATTAGATTTGCTCTGTTTCCAGCTTTCAATTTGAATATGATTTAAAGGGAATGCGAGTTTTACTCTGTCTTGATTAGGATAGATAGATTTCTCTGTTCTGTTAGGGTAGTTAGGTTACAATCATATTAAAGGAAGCTTCCAGTACGAGTAGGATAAATAGGACATTTCTTTATTTTTCCTGTGGATAGATTCAGGTTTATTTTTGATGATTAGATTAAAAGATTTTCGAAAATAATCTTTCTTTTATGGCTTAGATAGAAATAATGATGATTAGATGTTTAAAGATAATGGTAGATAGTCTTGGGAGATCACATTGGATCAGGAATAGAAGTACCTCTACTTAAGCACATAATTGTTTTCCTTTGATGAATTAAACAAGAGATGATAAGTTTCAAGATAATCATTAGGGTTCAGTTTTTAAGAGTGAGTTTGCGTTTTCTTCTAAGAATAACCTTTAGATAGGAATTAGAATCTTACCAGCACATACAGTGTAGCAGCTCTAAGTTCACTTACCCTGGTTTGACAATTCAGTGTTTTCAGGTAATTAAAATCTTTAATATAGCAGCCTTACATTTTTGGCGTCGTTGTCGGGGAGTTGTTTAGAAGGTAAGTTAGATAATTGTTTTGATTATTTTTTAGAATGCACTTAGTTTGGTGTGGTATGTTAGCAGGTTGATGACAGAGGAGATGTGAAACAAAGGGTGAGAACCGACATATCAGTTATCACAGGTGCCTCTGAAACTCAATCTTAGTTTTTCTTTCATTTAGTATGTCTTCATGAGAAATAGAGATCATAGAGGTAGATTTAGGGGAAATATAAAACAACAAAAAGAAGAAACCTCCACCCAAAAAGCAATAGAAACTGAGACTGGAATTCTGGCTGAGGAAACCATAGAGAAAAACCTAGAACCAGGAAACACCATATATCAACAAATTCAAAACCCTGGTGATCCAGACCTGGATGACACAGTTGACCCAAAAAAAGTGCAAGCTATTTTCGGGAACCCTGACTCTATAGTTTCACAGATAACAACTGCAACTGTGGAATCAAAGGCAATAGGATCCTCAAAAGGACCAATAGGAGATAACAATTCTGTCAAAAAGAATCCAGAAAGGTGGGATATCACACCCTCACCAAAGAAAGATCGGATTGCATATACAATTCTTGGTAATCCTTTTAACATGGCAGAAAGAGGGAGAGAATTACATGGAGAACTTCATATTGAAAATGAAGGAGAAGAACAAGCCGAGACTGAGTTAAGACCAGAAACCACCTTTGGATTTCCTATTTTGGATTTGGTCCAGAATGTCAATATGAAAAATACCCCACCTTCGGCACTACCAACCTTTTATGGGAAAAATAGTGAAGACCCAACTGTCTTTCTTTTTGAGTTTGACATCCCGTGCAGGAGTTATAACTATCTCCAGGATGCACATAAATTGAAGTTGTTTCCTGCTACCCTAAAAGATTCTGCATTATGTTGGTTCATGAGTTTAGGAGAGTACAGCATTAGATCTTGGGAAGATATGAAGAAAATTTTTTTAAAGAAGTACCAGGACTATTGTAGACCCAAGGATTCTCAAAATGATATTTTTAAAATGCAACAACAAGATGAAGAAAGCCTTGAGGATTTCTTAGAAAGATTTACATATACCCTTCAAAAATCTAAATATAATGATCTCCAAGATGAAGCAATCAAGACTCTTTTCTTAAAAGGGGTTTCAGATGAATATATTGACACTCTCAATTTAATGGCTTCAGGAGACATTTATCAAAAAGACTTTGAAGCAATCAGTGAACTATGTAGAACTTACTCAAGAAGTAGGGGGAAAACTGCAAAAAGTGTGAGAGAACCTGTCAACAAAAACACGAAAGTACCCACATCTGGTGGAGTTACTAGAATCGAATTGGGAAACCTTTTGGAAAATTTTAAAACAGACATTTTAGGAACAATTGGCTCTCAATTAGACACTCTGAAGATTAAGAGAAAGCAGGAAGAGGAAAACCCTATCTTAAGCATATTTTGCCCAAAATGCAGAAAAAGGCATCCTTTACGGGAATGTACTTTGGACAATGTTCCTGTATGTGCAATATGTACTGAAAATCATAAAACATAAGATTTCCCATCCTTACCAGGATTGCAAGCAATATTCAAGAGAGGGGAAGCTCCAGGGACTCCATCTGCACCTAAGAGGCCTTGACAACCTAGGAACTCAAATACATATCAAGAACCATCCCCACAATCTTCTAGCTACTAACCACCCTTCTCTCAACAACAACAACATCCTTGGAACTGGCCAAATTGGCCTCCGTAAAATGTCCCTGCTCAGCCTTGGTACCAGGGATGGAGAGATCCGAATTTTGGAAATAACCAACAGCAACATGCGGTACCAATTCCCCAGAATCCATGCACGCAATATCCTCCAAATATGCATCAGTTATTGCCTGGTTTTATTCCACCTCCTTTACCACCCATTCAACAAACCCCTCAGCAGCCTCAGAATTCACCTCGCCCGACCATTTTTCCCGCTCAACCCATTCCAAATCCTAACCACAGACCACCTCTACCACTCCATAATGCTGCTTTTCAAAATTACCCAGCTTACAACATAAACCCTATTTCTATACAAGAAATAGAGCTGAGATCTGAAAAAATTTTAAACAAAATTCAGCCCATAACAAAAACAGCACCAAAGGTAACTATCCAAAAACATGAAGAAGAATCTATAGATAATTTATCAAATGGGGCATCCTTGAAAGATGTTATCATTCCAAAACATAAAGTATCTGAATCACAACATAACATACAAGCTCAGGTTCCCCAAACGCCTCCTTTTCCTGAAAGGTTGCTCATTGAAAAACTGATTGTCCAATCTGAGTTTGACATCATGAATTAACTAAGAAATGTCTATGTTAAGATTCCATTGTTACAAGCAATTCGAGATGTTCCCATCTATGCCAAAACCATCAAAGAACTCTGCATTAAGAAACCAGGTCGGAAACAGAAAGATCCACCCACAATACACCTGGTAGGCCAGTCATTGAATTGTATTTCTGAAACACCTAAAATTGTGAAGTATGCCAACCTAGGGAACCCAATAGTTTCAGTAACTATCAACAATGTCTCTATTGGTAATACTTTAGTCGATCTAGGTGCAACCATTAATATAATGACTATCAACACAGTGGAACTGTTACAACTAAGTCAATTCCTTTGCCCTACTCCTACAGTTCTTGAACTTGCTGACATAACCATCATAAAACCTGCTGGAGTCCTTGATGACATCCTTGTTACACTAGCTTCGTGGGAATATCCTGTTGAATTCATGATTATTCATTCAAAGGACCCCACAAAAGGCCATCTAATCATTCTAGGGAGACCTTGGTTGGCCACGGCCAATGCTTTCATAGGATGTCGTGGTGGGGATATGTTTATCTCAAATGGTATTTCTTCACAGAAACTTACTCTTTTCCCACTTGCTCAGCCAGTTACAGAAGAATTATGGTGGTTGAAATGTCCCTATTATGAGAATGATGATGAAGAATCTTTATTCTCTGTTGATGAGTTTCACGCACTGCAAGAACCTACAGAGGATGACATTTTAAATCAATTCCTTTCTATGACAGAAAATGTTGAGTTCCCACAAACATATCTTCAATATGATCAAATTTTCAGAGAGGAATTTCAAGAACGAAGTGAGTTATTTTCTTCATTTTCACCATCCATGGTTTTTACCATTTCTGAGCATTCGGGGTCATATACCATCCCAGTAGAACTTAGCCCAGGTAGATGTTTATACATCAACTTTGAATTAAGTCTCAGCCAACAGGAACAGTTAACAAATCTTTTGAAAGAACAGTCAGGGGCTTTTGCATGGGAATACACTGATATGAGAGGAGTGCATCCTGACACCTACATTCACCACATCTATATCCAACCAGGGATAACCCCAGTAAGACAACCACAAAGGCGTATGAATCCAATTCTAAAAGACTTTGTGAAAGAAGAATTACAGAAATTATTAAACGTTGGATTCATTTATCCAATTTCTGACAGCAAATGGGTTTCACCTCTTATTGTGGTACCTAAGAAAATGACAGGGAAATGGAGAATGTGTGTAGATTTTAGGGAGTTGAACAAGGCAACCATGAAAGACTACTTTCCCTTACCCTTTATAGATCAGGTTTTGGACACCTTGGCTGGAAAAAGATACTTTTCCTTTCTCGATGGATATAGTGGATACAATCAGATTCAAATTGCTCCTGAAGACCAGGACAAAACAACATTTACGTTTCCTTGGGGCACTTATGCTTATAAAGTGCTACCTTTTGGACTATGCAATGCTCCTGCTACATTTCAGAGAGCAGTCCTTGGGATGTTTGCTGACTTAATTCATGATTGTGTGGAGGTATACATGGACGATTTTACAGTTTATGGTAACACTTTCGAAGAAGCCTTAAGTAATATGGAAAAAGTCTTGATCCGCTGTCAAGAATCAAATTTATCCCTTAGTCACGGAAAATGTAAAATGCTATTAATTGAGGGAATAGTGTTGGGTCATCATTTGTCTGCAGATGGAATTAAAGTTGATCCAACCAAAATTGAGGTGATAGTTAATCTTTCCTCTCCAAAAACCCAAAAAGATGTGAGAAGTTTTTTGGGACATGCTGGATATTATCGTCGATTTATCGAAAACTTTACAAAGATAGTCAGCCCCATGTTAAACTGTTAGCAAAAGATGCAGAATTTTGTTGGGATAATAATTGTCAGAATGCTTTTGAGAATTTAAAAGCAAAATTGTCCATGGCACCTATTCTCAGAGGACCAAATTGGTCTCTTCCTTTCCATATTTCAACTGATGCTTCAGACACTTCTTTAGGAGGAGTGCTTGGACAAAAATAAAACCAACAAAATTATGCAATTTACTTCACTAGCAAAAACCTTACTCCTCCCAAATTGAACTACACTGTAACAAAGAAGGAATTTTTAGCAGTAGTTCATGCCATTAACAAATTTCGTCACTACATCACAGGATATGAGGTTTTTGCACATACAGACCATTCTGCTATCAGATTTTTGATGAACAAACCAGTTACTACTAGAAGAATCACACGATGGCTTTTGCTGCTTCAAGAATTTAACATCACTATAGTTGATCGGCCAGGGAAAGAGAATGTAGTTGCGGATTTTCTTTCTCATATTCCTCAAGATAGTACTGACATCCCAGTAAATGATAATTTCCTTGATGAACATCTATTTTCAGTAGCTTTTAAGACCCCTTGGTTTGCAGATACAACAAATTACTTAGCTATAGGAAGATTACCAGCTCATTTATCACCACCACAAAAGAAAAGAATTATTCAACAAAGTGCTTACTACTCTTGGGTGGGAAGTGATATTTTCTATACAAGTCCTGATATGATCATTAGGAGATGTGTCCAGGAAGATGAGATTCCCGATATCCTTCAGGCCTGTCATGATGGGCCATGTGGAGGACATTTCTCTGATAAGAGAATGACATATAAAGTCTTACAATCAGGATACTATTGGCTGACACTGTTTAAGGATGCAACAAAATATGTGAGAGGCTGTGATAGTTGTCAAAGGATGGGAAGACCCATTGTAGCAGACGAGATTCCCTTATGACCACAGGTTGTGATTGAACCATTTGATAAATGGGCACTTGATATTGTAGGACCGATTTCCCCAATGTCAAGGAAGAAGAAGTACATCTTGGTGTGCACAGATTTTTTGACCAAGTGGGTGGAGGCAAAATCCTTATATCAAGCAACTGAAAAATCAATGGTTGAATTTATTTATGAAGACATATTTACCCGCTTCAGTGTTCCACGAGAGATTGTTACTGACCAAGGTGCCCAATTTACTTCCAAATTGATGAAAGAACTCACAGATAAATATGGGATAAAACACTGTAAGTCTTCCCCATACCATCTACAAGCCAATGGGCAAGTGGAATCTACAAATAAAGTTCTAGAAGGTATTCTAACCAAGACAATACATTTACATCACAAAGATTGGGTGGATAGACTTCTAGAGGCTTCATGGGCATACCGGACTACATGGAGAAATACCACTGGTTATACCCCTTATGAATTGGTATTTGGCAAGCAAATTCTCCTTCCCATAGAATTTCAGATTCATACCTTCCGCCTAGCAGCAGAATTGGGGTTGAATTTGGATGAGGCACATAAATAGAGAGTCATGCAACTAAATGAATTGGAAGAAATTAGGTAAGATGCTCTTCAAAGAACTATCCTTGTACAAAATCAACGTAGAAAATGGCATGATAAATACATTAAGAAAAGCATTTTCAACCAGGGGATTGGGCATTGCTTTTCGATTCCAAATACAAAACTTTCAAAGGGAAACTTACAACAAGGTGGTTGGGACCTTATGAAGTAGAAACTGTTTTTGATAATGGTTCTGTCAGGATTAAGACCATAGATGACTCTCAGAATTCCTTTGTAGTAAATGGACATCGATTAAAAGTGTATAACAAACCCTTGTCAAAAGATGATTTTCTATAGGAAATTGCCAAACAAACAGAAATAAAGATAGTGGGAGAAGAGTTTTCTCCTCCTGCTAATCCTTGATCATTCATGCTGTTTTAAGATTCTGTAAATAATAAACTTTTACCAAAAAAAAAAAAATCAAATAATAAAATATATATAAGAAAAAACATTTCTTTTTTTTTGGATATGTTGATATATTGTTTTCAGTTTTACAGGTTTTTCAAAGCAAGTACATAATTGAAATTCATCACTCTCCCGCAACAGGTAAGAAGGTAAGACTATTTTATTTCATGAAATTTTCTTATCAATATAACTGACTTGTTTTGAAATGAATAAATTTGAGCTTGTTTGCTCCCTTTGACTGCTCATTAAAGTATGAAAGGGGCATTTATCAGGAAAGGATTATTCTTTACCAGACCTGATGAATTATGATGGGAAAGAAACCCCCCTAGAGTTTTCTTTTAGCATTTTCTCAGACTCTCAAAACATGAGGAAGCAATGAGCATATACTGACTTGGGCTCATAAAATCCACAAGTAAGTGATTATTGTTCCAAAAAAATTATGTCTGCAAGATTTATATCTGCACTCGTGTTGGATGATGTGGAATACGTTAAGGTCCACCTTCCAACAAATCTCACTCCATCGACACCAACACCTTATCTAGAGTAGAGATTAGAGACTATTTAGTACCCTGGACTCTGCATGACTCAATGGCAGAACTCCTTGCTAACAACCATGGGAATACAGCAATGTCTCTTGGTTGATAGATCCTACAGGTGACTCGACACCAAGACCTTTATTCGTACCCTTTAGGATGTACTATAGGTACCTTGAGGCCCATTGACATCAATGGTGGGTCATCTCGCATTGGTTAACGACATTCATTAATGGCCGGTAATCCAATGATTTCTTTTTGTGTTCGACTCCAGAACATTTACTCACACAAATAAGAATTGTACCATGGATTAAAGCTTTGAAGCTGTTGGAGACATGATTTTTAATTGATCTCTTTCAGGAAAGAACAAAATCCAGGTTCAGGGATAATCATCAGATAATTTTCTTTCATAAACATAAAGTCTTTTTCTCAACAAGATATTATTGGTTCAAATTTCTCTGCAGATTTCTCGTTATTTCATCAGTACCAGTCAATACCAACACAGAATCCATCAGCTACAATGGTCATCAGAAATACAAATGCAAATTACAATTTTTTTTGCGCCTCCAGATACAGACTTGACTTCAAAAGATCTCTACAGCAAGAAATGCATAACAAGGGGATAGGTAATCCAACTCAAGTACGCTTAGTTTCATGTTGATTTAATGTATTAAATTACATATTAATAATTTGAACTGGGAATGCCTTGTTACTCCATAATGTTTCATCATATCCATATGATGTACCTAATAAACCAATCCACCTCGACATTTCATATCACAGAAATGTACTACATTATCTTGGTTGAGTTCGACACGATTCATATATGATAATATCCTGCAAACGTGTACGACTATCATCATTTCCCTACATGCTATCGATCCTCACGACAATTCAAATGTTCTCCTATGATTTCTCTCCTGACTACTTCACACATCATACTCTATTCCTCTGTTGCCCTCATCTAATTCCACCGCTCACCTGTGAACCTTTCATGTGATACCGAGTGAAATTATGGTGGAAAATCGTCACGAACCAGAGACATATGCATACTTGGAGGCCCTTCCTGAGTATGAAGCCACCAGAGACATTTTTCAGAAAGTGGGATGGGAGCCGTTTTTCAAGAAATTCGATGGGTATGATGATTCAATTACGCTTCAGTTCGCTCTGTGTTTTCAGGGTGGGCTAGCTAAAGTGGGTGAGCTAGAGTTTGAAGTCACAGAAAAATTCATTTCGGAAGCAATTCAACTACCCAACATTGGTCAGAGATGGACGAAGGGCCAGCCTGTTGACAAGAATCTCTGCACGCAGCTTTTGCAACCACAGTACCGGAAGTTACAATGGTCAGAGGGCACATCAAGGTCATGGTTAGAACCAAAATGGGCTCAGTTGTTAGCTATCCTCCAACGCTACCTCACTTGCGAAGGACGGTATACGATCGTGTTTCCATGCCATGCCCAACTCCTGCTACATTTCAAAGGTAACCATTTGATGAACATACCCTACTTTCTGTTGAAAAGTTTAAAGAAAATGGCAGAACAGGTCCGCAAGGCCAAAGATTTTAGAGGAAGTTTATTTCATTTTGGTCTTGTCAAGATATTGATTAAGTCTGTGTTGTCCCATAAACAAGAAACTTGGGATATGTTCATTGTAAGAACCCTAGCCTCTGACAAATCTAGAGATATGAATGTTAAGCCTGCTCCTCCATAGAAGAAGCCGAACTCTAGGAAAAAGGGTGTTAAAACCCTGACCAAAACCTGTGATGACCCTAAGAATATACCAGACAGTACAATTGAAGCCAGTGCTAGAAACCCTGGTACATAACATTCATTTGATGCCCATGGTTCTGATGGAGTGGAAACTAACCATGAAAGAGTGGAGAACACTGCTCCTACAGAGGCGAATGTTGAAATTCTGATTTCTCCTCCAACTGCTATGAATATTATTGATGTGGAAGAATTGGCAGAGTTGACTGATAAACCTAGGAGAAATCCCAAACAAAAATGCACACGCACACTGCCAGTATGGACAACTCTGTGCCCAGTTACCCACCACGGGAAAGATTAAAAAGTGTGGATGGTCATGAGGAGGCTCCGGAGTCCTCTGAAATGACTTGGACTCTTTCCCAACTGATTTGAAAAGCCCGTCAAGTCAATCGACACATTAATGCACCTAAGGAGATTGAGCAGGACAAGCCAATTCGAATGCCAACAGATACCCCTGCTCATATATATAAAGAGCTTACACCTGAACTCAACCCAGTTGATAACCCTGATCAAGTGTATGACGAGCCTACTCCTGAACTCAGTCCAGTCGACAATCCTATTCAAGTATATGATGAGTTTACTCCTGAACCCAGTCCATTCGACACCCATGATCAAAGTCCAGATGAGTTCACTCATGCATCCAATCCTCAAACACAACAAGGACATGATAAAACATTTGAATCTTACTGTGAAATTTCCTCCAGCAAATCCTTGAGACCAATGGTAGCCATATTAGAAAGAAGGAATCACAGGTTGAAAGAGAAATTACATGAATACATCATATTGGATCGACACATCAAAACAGAAAATGAACTTATGAAACTCAGGCAAACTCATTTTTTGTCCAAGATTGAACGATTGAAACAAAAGAATAAAGGTATTTTCCAGAAGAACAGGAGACTGCAAAAGATTGCCAGGAAGCACATCATCATTAATCGAGTCCTTAAGAAGGAAATCAGAAGCATGAAGAAACATGAGAAATTGCAAATGTTGGTTGCAGCTGCTGCAACACTCTGATGAATCTCAGTTTTTGACTTTTTGTTGTCTGAGGACAGGCAAAGACTTCAGTTTGGGCGAATGTCAGTCTCCAGTTTTGACTATATTTTTGCCTATATCATATCAAAAAGACCTCCATTTTCATATCTAGTATCATCCCCCTCTGGCCTTACTATGACACATTTGACATCCTTTTACAACCAAATGGGGCTATTCAAGGTATTCTTATGATTCAAGTTATTTTTAATGTATTTTGATATTTTAAACTAATGTTGATACTAATGTGGCATGAGTTAGGTACTATTCCTTTGAAACAAAACTTACCAGTACCAGGTACCAGCTCGCACTTAGTGGAGATACCAAAGAAGCTACCGAAGATTCGCATGACATGGCCAGAGTGGATTGACAGTTCGACCCATATGATAGATTGAGTCATAACTCAACATGCTGACTCATGGCGAGATTATAGAACTGATTTATTAGAGTGCATTATGATCCACACTTCTTGACACTGTGTGTCATGAAGTTGTGAAGTCTGTTTTAACTGATTTTGAGTTATTTTCGGATCTGAGATCCGTTTAGATTAATGCACCTTTGTTTAAAAATGATTTGGGGAGGATCTATATAAACAGAAGATCGCTCTCAAGAAACATTGGTTACGTTATGCTCTATGATACACATTTCTGATAATATAATTTTCCTATGAGTTATGTTATTTACTGTGATATGATTTGAGTTGTTTTTCTTTGTAAATGGAGCGTGAAGTATGAACAGTGTTTGCATGGAATGATCTGAGTAGCTCTGGTTTTCCTTTTCAGCGATTGCACCTCTTGGTTGGGCCCACCAACAGGTTCAAGTTGCTGCCTCTTTCCATATTAGAGTTAGTTTATCCCAGCATTGTAGAATTTGCATGCACATTAGTTTGTTTGATTTACTTTGTTAATATTCTTGTTTAAACCATTCTTCGGACTGCACTATTTTCAGTGTGATAAACATCTCGTATATTCATGAATGTTGAGTGCATCATTGATGCCTGTAGAACTTAAAGAATGGATTAGATTTGCTCTGTTTCCAGCTTTCAATTTGAATATGATTTAAAGGGAATGCGAGTTTTACTCTGTCTTGATTAGGATAGATAGCTTTCTCTGTTCTGTTAGGGTAGTTAGGTTACAATCAGATTAAAGGAAGCTTCCAGTACCAGTAGGATAAATAGGACATTTCTTTATTTTTCCTGTGGATAGATTCAGGTTTATTTTTGATGATTAGATTAAAAGATTTTCAAAAATAATCTTTCTTTTATGGCTTAGATAGAAATAATGATGATTAGATGTTTAAAGATAATGGTAGATAGTCTTGGGAGATCACATTGGATCAGGAATAGAAGTACCTGTACTTAAGCACATAATTGTTTTCCTTTGATGAATTAAACAAGAGATGATAAGTTTCAAGATAATCATTAGGGTTCAGTTTTTAAGAGTGAGTTTGTGTTTTATTCTAAGAATAACCTTTAGATAGGAATTAGAATCTTACCAACACATACAATGTAGCAGCTCTAAGTTCACTTACCCTGGTTTGACAATTCAATGTTTTCAGGTAATTAAAATCTTTAATATAGCAGCCTGACAGTCCCTACATCAAGAGCATTCTCAATATCAATATACATCTCTTCATTCATAGAATATTTCAAGGGTGCCATCATATTTTAATTCCCACTTAGCCAATGGAGAAACATTGGTGGGTTTAGTGGGTTTTGTATTTCCACTGTTGAGAATATTGTAATTGATGTCAAGATGAAGAGAATGTCATTGATGTCAAGTAGTAGGGAAGGAATGCAATTCAATAACTACAAGAAGTTGGGAGATATAATTGTTGAGATAACTAACAAAGAGGGAAGAATTGTTGAAGATCTTAAAGATGAAAGTGAACAATATCACCAAATGGTAATAGAGACAATTGAAAAGGTAGTTGTCAATTTGGGAGCTTCAAATATTGATGCTCATCTGTAGGAATTTCTCATTGATGGAATACTTTATTCCCCTCGAACATACCAGTGATAATGTTTATATGAGCTCTCAAAGAATAGTGATGGTACAGAGGAAGCATAGTAGTAACATGCTTGTTAGAAAAGAACCGAGGGATCGATTGGGTAAAATAAAAATTCCACATGCATAAGGAAATAAACTTCGATGAGTTTATAATGAAAAAGTGAAGGCTCTTAGTTCAGATGAAAATGGAAGAGGTATGGAAGTATGTAACAGGCGTTAAATTTTAGGTCGTGGGGCCCATCACATATCGGATATCGAAGTACATGAGGCTTATTGAAAACGTAGTGTTAAAAATTACTAGGGGTCTAACATTTTGGTGCCCCAGTGGGTCAACTTGATGCCACATCAGTGCCACATGGCACACTAAAACTGTTCCATAAATGCAAAAATATTCCACATCACGGATTGGAGAAATAGAGGAAGAGAATTGATGACTTAATATACAAGTGGCATCAGTCAGAGGAGAACATATAAGTAGAAAAATGCACGAAGAAGAGTCAGAAGGTGTGATGATGTCAACATGATGTCGACCACCATGTTAGAAAACCAAGTCATCGCATCAGTATCAAAGTGAAAATAATGGATGGACGAGATTAAGATCTTGGTACATCCAGATTGACGAACGAAATCACCTTCAGAGTTGAGTATTTAGATCCATAACATTGACAGAGTAATCTGCACTCAGAAATGACAGTATCAAAAATGAATATTCCTTGATGCTTCGTCCATAGGTGGCCATGTGTCAAAGTGACAAGTCAAAAAATAGTATGAATGAGAGTTGATGCAAGTAGTGACATCAACATAACTTTAGTGCCACATCAGTGTCACCATCCATGTCAGTATCATGTCATATCCACATGGAAGCTACATCAGTAGACGTATGTAGCCACCTAGGATAAGACATGTGGCAAGTAGAGGTGAATATGAGGAGAGATATCAACCATTGATCATTGTAAGGATCAATGGTCATACATTGAACCGATATTGTTAGACCGAAACAGAAATCTAACCGTCCATCAAAGTAGAATATTGTGAAAGATATATCGTCCATAAAAGTCAACCATCAGAGTTTCATTCCAAAATTAACTCCGAACACATAAATTTGATGTTGATATTGATCATTCATTAGAATAAATCATCAAGTGAGACTTGCTTTCTATCGAAGTCAGCTATCAGAGTCTCGATTCATAAACAATTCTGAACATATCATTGTAAAGATAATATTGGTTGTCCATTGGGGAAGCAGTTTCAAATCTTTTTGAGTTGCACCTCTAAAATTACTCTGAAGACCAAACTGGGAGATGAGATATGGATTTTCCTTCTTAGTGACGATCAAGTGCTAAGAACAAAGGTTGAAATTGTCCAAGGAGAGAGATTTGTTGTTCATGTGCTAGTTCATAAATGACTGGTAGAGGGTATTTGTCTATACTCTAAGATGCAGATCTTACCATCCATCGTATCATCAAACCAACTACCACAAGGTAGTGATCTAAAAATTCATTCGAAAGACAAATCAATGACTGGGAGGAGATCTCGCATTGGGAACATCTTGTGGGTTAACCAGAGAAATAAAGACTGCGAAATTTGGGAGAAAATATAATTCCATGGACCTAGGCCTTGGTCACATGACCGAGAGAGGGTTTAATGCCTAATTGAGACCTATCGATATGAAATAGGCTAGATCGATGGATGAGATAAAATTTGGACCAGATCTAACAGTGGTTGAGTGATGAGGACCAAAGGGTCAGATATCTTGGCATTTTTAAATTTATGAAAGTTATATATGATTGTCCCGATCTAATCAAGAGATGATCGAATGGCTCCTATGTGTCGAAATGATGTTGAGTTTTTCAGCATCCCAATATGAAAGAATAAATCGACGGTTGAGATCAAATGAATGACAGATTATACGATCATTGTACACTAAAGTGTTGTAGAGTGTATTGGTACCTCGATGAACACAAGTGTAAATCAACATATAAGTTTGGATCCAGAATGAGATCGGACGACGGCTGAGTGTTGAGGACTAGTGAACCATATCAAGTGCAACAAAAGGAACATAGATTGGATCTCGTGTAGGGGTTTGCAGCCCAATTTGAAGAATTGATGGACCTGGATCCGACCCCATGAATTGTGTCTTTATGGACAAATTCGTGACAATGGAGAATGTATAAATAAAGATGCCAAATTCATATTTTGATGTGTGTGTGTTGAAATGATGTAAAGGGACACTGAGGTTTGTAAAAGGATGTGAAATGAATGAAGATAATATGAGGTTTGATTGTATAAAGGATGAAGCAAGTTGGAGAAAGTTTCTGAGGCAATCTCTAAACTACAAATTTTTTCAGGGTGGCAGGGTGGAGCGAGGAAGGAGATTGGTGTCTCCTACAGGTTGTTTCCTATGAGAAATAATTATGTGGGTTGGTTTCCATTGGATGAGTAGGTGCTCAGCAAGGGGATTGGTGTCCCTTGGAGGTTGGTTCCTACAAATTTTATCGCATATTGGTGTATGTTGTAAGTTGATGGTTACAATTTTTATAAACAAAATTTTGTGGTTTTATCCCATTTGGGGTTCCATGGTAAATATTTGTGCATTTCGTATTGTATGGTTTAAATGTTCATCATTGAATACTGGTAAATGTAAATTTTTATTAAAAGGAAAGTTGTGATAAAAATCGTGTAATATTGACTCACCCCCCTCTCAGTATTCCAACAATTGGTATCAGAGCAGGTTCCTTCAAGAACAACCTATTCGTTGGAAGGTAAATCCTCATAATGGAGGGACAGGAAGGGTTATCCACAAACAAAGCACCAAAATTTGATGGATCAGAATACGTCCTTTGGAAAATAAAAATGAAAACATTTTTTATGTCACTTGGATATGATGTGTGGGATTTAGTAGTAAAAGGTTACAAAGATGCAGACACTCCCCCAACTGATATAACTGAAATAAGGCTCAGTAACAATAATTCTAGGGCCGGAAATGTTGTTCTTTGAATATAAACAAAATCAATATACATGAAAGTCATGCATTGTACCTCAGTTGAAGAGATGTGGGACAAACTACAAAATATTTATGAAGGAGATGATAAGGTTAAGAGAGAAAAGTTACAAATCTATAGAGGACAATTTGAAGCTCTTAAGATGAATGAAGAAGAGAATATTGCAACCTATCTTCTTCATGTGGACGAGGTTTTCTAATCCATCAAAGTATTATGAGAAGAAGTTGAAGAATAAATTATTGTACATAAGGTTCTCAGGTCACTTCCCTCAAGATTTAGTCCCAAGATATATATTATTGAGGAAATGAAGGATCTAGAGAAACTGACAATGAATGAGCTACATGGAACCTTAACCAYATATGAAAAGAGAATAGAATAGGATAWTTCATAAAGAAKATTGAGGAAAGAAGCAACCTTTAAGGGATCAAAGAAGACAKAGTGCAAGATAAGTGATTTCTCARACAACGAACTGGATGAGGAAGAAKCAAACTTTGTTARGAAGCTCAAAAGYAGATACAAAGGTAAGMTCCCTTTCAAATGTTTTAATTGTGGAAAACTAGGAAACTTTGCTCATAAATGTCCTTATGAAAATACCAATGTGAAAGAAGAATTCAATTTCAAGAAAACCAACAAAAGGAAGATTGAAAAGAAGAAGAAGCCTTACAAACAAAGGAAGAATATATATATCAATGAAGGCAACAACTCATTAGATGATAGTGACAGTGAAGCAGCCAAGATTCTCCTTATGGGTATGGAAACACAAATGGATGAAGATACAAAATCAATAGAGGAAAACAATTATGCAGAAGTAAATCTTGAAGCAGAACTCATTAGTGCTCTAGAAGAAAAGTACAGATTTAAGGACAAGAATAGAAAGCAAAAGTGGGAAGTACAAAAGTACAAAGAGAAGGAATATGATGATAAGGAAACAGAGAAGGAAATAGTTTCTTTGAAGATTCAAGTAGAAGAAGAAAAGAATATTGAAGAAGGTCTAAAGGCTCAATTGAAAGAAAAATAAGATGTCTTCAGCACTCTTGAATCTGAAATTGTCCACCTGAGGAAGAATTTGGAGAAATCAGTGAGAAGCTCTACCGCTTTAGTTGAAATCCTAAATAATCAAAGAGAACCAATTGATAGAACAGTTCTTGGCTATAGTGATAGGAAGGAAGATTTCAGTGAAGAAGCATCAACATCCTCGAAAAAACCAAGACAAGAAAGAACCAAGAGCTATGCTAACACTCTCAGAAATCCAATGAAATTTGAAGATCACAAAAAGGAAAAACAATATGATCCACAAGAAATAAATTTTACTCACAAAGACCGAAGCTGGAAAACTATCCCATCAATATGTAAAAACACAACTAGGTATCAAAACTCTTTCTATGGATATTGTTATTCATGTAATGAATTTGGTCATAAAGCAATAAACTGTAGAATAATTATGACAAGAGATTACATAAGGAATAGCTACCAAAATACTCAGGGATTCACAAGGATAAATTACAATGCATTCTCTCTCTTGATGGATTATAACCTCATATGCTATAAATGCAACAATTTTGGACATATAGCAAAGTACTGTAGAATCAATCTCAAGCAAGTTTCATCTATAATGAAAAGGAGTTGGGAACAAAAGAAAGAAATCTCCATGTTTGTTCAAGCAGCTCTTTGTGCCTAGAAAAATAAGGATAAGTGGGTTATTGAAAATGGATGTTCTAGTCATATGATAGGAGACAGAACAAATTCATGACCCTGAAGAAAAATGAGGACAACGTTGCCTTTGGAGATAATGGTAGATCGAAGATAGTTGGAAAAGGCGCCCTTGGCCTTGATAACGGAAAGGAAAAAATAGAAAAAGTTTTTTGTGTTGAAGATATAAAACACAATTTCCTCAGTGTAAGCTAGATGTATGATCAGGGACACACTCTCACATTTAATTTATGAGAATGTGAGATTAGAAAAGAATACTCGGGAAAGTTTATAGAAAAAGGAATAAGAGCTCCAAATAATGTATATGTTCTCAATGAAATCAATGGATAAAGGTGATTTATAGAAAAGACAAATGAAATTTGTATATGGCACAAAATAATGGGTCATACGAACTTTGAAAATCTAGTAAAAATTAGTACCAAACAAGTAGTAAGAGACATGCCAAATATCATAAAACCGTCAAGCATCATTTGTAAGCAGTGTCAGCATGGAAAATAGTTAAGGGTGAACTTCAAAACAAAGCAATATGCAACTTCCAAAAAATTGGAACTTGTACATACAAATCTTTGTGGACCAACAAGGACTAAAATCTTGCAAGGAGAAAGGTACTTCAAGTTACTTATTGATGATTATACAAGAATGACTTGGGTTACTTTCCTCAAGCATAAATCTGAAGCATTTAAAAAATTCAAGGCATTTAAAGCCCTAGTTGAGAACAAGATAGAGATGAAAAACAAATGCAGGTCAGACAATGGAGGTGAATTCACATCCAATGAGTTTGTGGAATTATGTGTAGTGCATGGAATAAAAAGACAGTATGCAACAGCAATAACCCCTCAACAAAATGGGGTTGTTGAAAGGAAAAACACACATGCATAAGAAATTGCTAGAACGATGATAAATGAAGCAAGTCTATCAGACAATTATTTGAGAGAAGTGATTTATACAGTTGTTTATATTCTAAATAGAGGACATATTAGAACCAATAGTGACAATACACCCTATGAACAATGGAAAGGGTGACCATAATTTGTCAAACACTTCAGAATTTTTGAGAGCAAGTGTTACATCAAACGAGATGATGAGGACTTAGGAAAATTTGACTCCAACTCAGATGGAGGAATCTTTCTTGGATACTCATCAAGAAGAAAATCATACAGGTGTTACAATAAAAGGATACAGAAGATCATTGAAAGTATTAATGTTAGAGTAGATGAAAAAATCAAGTACGATAAAGAAGAAGGATATGAACATGAAGAGGAAGAACAAGAAAATAAGGAAGAATGGGAGGAAGAAGAACAAGCAAATGAAGAAGAAAAAGAGGAAGAAGAACAAGAAAATGAAGAATACAGGACAGAAGAAGTAGAATGCTAAGACACACAAACACCATCAAGGTTTATACAAAAGAATCACGTGAAAACCTTGAATCTTGGTGACAAAAATGCTAGAACCTAGACAAGGAGGAAATTGGAAAACAACTTTGAACAAATGAACCTCTCCCTGTTGTCCCAAGTAGAACCTAAAATATTTATAGAAGCTCAGAATGATCATCATTGGGTGAATGTTATGGAAGAAGGGTTAAATCAGATTGAAAATAATAAGACTTGGGAGCTTGTCCCAAGACCCAAGGATAAAAATGTGATAAGAACTAAATGGGTGTTCAATAACAAGTTGAATGAAGATGGAAAAGTAGTAAGAAATAAAGCAAGATTGGTATGTAAATGGTGTGATCAAGTAGAAGGCATTTATTTTGAAGAAACAATTGCACATGTTGCAAGGTTAGAACCCATTAGGTTATTTTTGGCATCCAAAAGCTCTAAGAATTTCAAAATATATCTAATGGATGTCAAGTCAACATTCCTGAATGGAGATATAGAGGAAGAAGTCTACATATAACAACCTGAAGTATTTCTATTGTCAGAAAATGAAGAATATGTTTGCAAATTAAGAAAAGCACTATATGGATTAAAGCAAGATCCCGGAGCATGGTAATCAATACTTGACAATTACTTGCAACATCAAGGATTCAAACGAGGAACAACATACAACAAAATCTACATCAAAATCGATAATGCATAAATGTTGATCATTAAAGTGTATGTAGATGATATTATCTTTGGAAGTAATGATGATGAAATGAGACAAAATGTTGCAAAAGAAATGAAAAAGGAATTTGAGATTTCCTTGCTTGGACATTTATCATTCTTTTTGGGAATACATATTACTCAAACCAGAAAAGGCATATTCATTACTCATACCAAATACATCAAAGATATGTCGAAGAAGATTGAGATGGAAGATCGTAAACCTGTCATCACACCCATGGTCACAGGATGTAAGCTTAGCAAAGAGGATGAATCTAAGGAAACTGATCAATCTCTGTACAGGTCAATTATAGGCAGTCTACTATATGTGACAGCTTCAAGACCAGACATAACATAGGCAATAGGAATAGTTGAAATATTTCAAGATGAACCCAAAGAAACACATGTACAGGTCGTCAAATGAATATTTAGATATTTAAAGGGTACTTTGGACTTTGGAATATGGTATCCAAGAGGAGAATACTTTACTCTAACAACATATATTGATGCATATTGGGAAAGCAATTTTTATGACAATAAGAGCACAAGTGGTGGAGCATTCGTTTTGGGAAATTGTTTAGTATCCTGGCTAAGCAAGAAGCAATCTTCAATCTCATTGTCCACAACGTAAGCAGAGTACATTGCAGCATAATCATGTTTCACTCAAATTATTTGAATGAAACAAATACTGCATGACATTTAGATATAATACAAGAAGCCAATTTCAATACCATGAGACAACACCAACGCTATAAGAATTTAAAAGAATCTAGTGATGCACTCCAAGACAAAACATATCCCAATCAAATATCATTTTCTAAGGGAACAAGTAAATGATAAAAATGTCAAGTTGGAATATGTTCCTACCAAGGAACAAATAGCAGACATATTTAAAAAACCACTTCCCAGAGACACATTTGAGTACCTCAAAAAGAAGATGGGAGTCATTCCCATTTCTCAGTGAAAGCTTTAGCTATAATTTGTTTAGAGCTCAACAGGACCAAAATCTCAGGGGGAGAGTGCATATGGTTGCATGTTGGAGAACAAAAAATGAATGAAACCACGTTAGGAGGAGAAAGAAATACTAGAGGAGCATATTTTCAGGGGGAAATACAGAATATTGTTGGCTACGATAAAGAAATTTTTGAATACAACAAACCTTTTTCGTTGATTCCAAAGGGGGAGAGAAACGAGACAGGGGGAGACCAACAAATAAAGGAGACTTGCACAGACTAGTTTAAGATTATGTGTTGCCATCAATGACAAAGGGGGAAATTGTTGAGAATATTTTCATTGATGTCAAGATGGAGATTATGTCATTGATGTCAAGTAGCATAGAAGGAATGCAATTCAAGAACTATAGGCAGTTGGGAGATATAACTGCTGAGATAGATAACAAAGAGGGAAGAAATGTTGAATATATTAAATACAAAAGTGAACCATATCACCAAATGGTAATGGAGACAATTGAAAAGGTAGCTTCCAACTTGGGAGCTTCATATATTGATGCCCATCTGAAGGAATTTCTCATTGATGGAAAAATTTATGCCCCTCAAACATACCAGTGGTAATGTTTATATGAGCTCTCAAAGAACGATGATGGTACAGAGGAAGTGCAACAGTAACATGCATGTTAGAGAAGACCTGAGGGATCGATTGGGTAAAATAAAAATCCCACATGTATAAGGAAATAAACTTCGATGAGTTTATAGTGAAAAAGTAAAGGCTCTTAGTTCAGATGAAAATGGAAGAGGTATGGAACTGTGTGAAAGGTGTTAAATTTTAGGTCGTGGGGCCCAACACATATCAAATACTAAATTATATGAGGCTTATTGACAATGCAATGCTAAAAATATTTGGGGATCCGACATTCTGATGCCCTATTGGGAGAGCTTGATGCCACCTCAGTGCCACATGGCACCCTAAAACAGTGCCATAGACGTAGAAAGAGTCTAGGTCATAGATTAGAGAAATAGAGGAAGAGAATCAACGACTTAATATACATGTGCACCAGTCAGAGCAGGACACGTAAGAAAAAAATGTACAAAGAAGAGTCGGAATGTGTGATGATGTCAGCATGATTTCGACCACCATATTAGAAAAATAAATCAGCGCATTGGTATCAAAGTGAAAATAATGAACGGACAAGATTAAGATCTTGGTACATCCATATCAACAACCAGCATAAACTTCGAAGTTGATTATTCGAAGTTGTAACCTTGACAGAGTAATTTGTGCTCCAAAATGTTAGTATCGAAAAGGAATATTCCTTGATGCTTCGTCCATAAGTGGCCATGTGTCAAAGTGACAAGTCAACAAAGAGAATGAAGGATATTTGATGTGAGTAGTGACATCAACATAACATCAATGCCACATCGGTGTCAACAACCACATTAGTATCAGGTCATCTCCATGTCAGATCCACATGGAAGCCACATCGGTGAATGTATGCATCCACCTAGGAGAAGACACATGACAAGTAGAGGTGAATACGAGGAGAGAGATCAACCATTGATCACTATAAGGATCAATGGAGATCCATTGAACTGATATTGTTAGACTGAAACAAAAATATAATCATCCATCAGAGTAGACTCTCATGAGATATCTACCGTCCATCGAATTCAACCATCAGAGTTTCATTCCACAATTAAATCCAAACACAGAACTCTGACGTTGATCTTGAACATTCATCGGAATAAATCTTTAAGCGAGATCTACTATATATTGGAGTCCCAGTTCTCAAACAATTCCAAACATAGAATTGCGAAGATAATCCTTGTCGTCCATCGGGGAAGCAATTTTAGATATTTCTGAGTTGCACCTCCAAAATTACTCTGAAGACCAAACTGCAAGAAAAGATCTGGATCTTCCTTCTCAATGATGATCAATGGTTGAGAACGAAAATTGAAATAGTCCAAGGAGATATCTCTATATTCCATTTGAAATTTGATCAATAGTTGGTAGATGATATTTGTCTATACTTCGAGATGCAAGTTTGATCGTCTGTCCGATCATCAAACCAACGACCACATGGGAGCAATCCAACCATTCATTCGAAAGACAAATCAATGATTGGGAGGATATATCGCACTAGGAATAGCTCATAGGTTATCCAAAAGAATTAAGCTTGCGAAATTTGGGAGAAAAGATAAGCCCATGGACCTCGAGCTTGGTCACATGACCGAGAGAGGGCTTAATTCCTAATTGAGACTCATTGATATCAAAGAGGCTAGATTGATGGACCAAATCCAATGGTGGTTGAGCGATGAGGTCCAAAGCGTCCGATAGCTTGGCGGTTTAAAACTTATGAAGGTTAGATTTGATGTTCACGATCTAATCAAGAGATGATCAAACAAATCCTATGCGTAAAAATGTTATCGAGTGTTTCAACACCCTGATGGCCTCGATATGAAAGAATACATCGATGGTTGAGATAAAATAAAGGACATATCAGATGACTACTATACGTTGAAGTATTGTAGAGTGTATTGGTACCCTAATGAACACAACTGTAAATCAATGGATAAGATTGAATCCAGGATGATATTGGACGATGGATTAGTGTTGAGGACCAATGAACTGGATCGAGTGAAACATAAGGAACAAATATTAGATCTCCTGGAGGGTTTTGCAGCTCGATTCAAAGAATCAATGGACCCGGAGCCAACCTCATGAATTGTGTCTTTATGGAAACATCTGTGACAACGAAGATTGTATAAATCAAAATTCCAAAATCAGATTTTGAGGTGTGTGTGTTGAAATGATGTAAGTAGACTCTCGGGTTCGTAAAAGGATGTGGAAGCAATGAAGATGATTTGAGGTTTGATTGTACATAGGATGAAGCATGTTGGATAAAGTTTCTGAGGCAATCTCTAAACTACAAATTTTTTTAGGGTGGCAAGGTGGAGCAAGGAAGGAGATTGGTGTCTTCTATATTTTGGTGCACGTGAACAATAATTATGTGGTTTTGTGCCCATTGGCTAAGTTGGTGCTCTGTAAGGGAATTGGTGTCCCCTAAGGGTTGGTTCCTGCAAATTTTATTGCAGGTTGATGTCTATTGTAAGTTGATGCTTACAATTTTCTTATAAACTGAATTTTGTGGTTTTCCCCCATTTGGGTTTCCAAGGTAAATTTTTGTGCATTATTGTATGGTTTAAATTTTCATCATTGACTATTGGTAAATGCAATTTTTTATTAAAAGGAAAGTTGTGATAAAAATCATGTAATACTAATTCACCCCCCTCTCAGTTTTCCAACAATTGGTATCAAAACAGGTTCCTTCAATAACAACTTAATCGATGGAAGGAGAATCCTCACAATTGAGGGATAGGAAGGGCTCTCCATAAGAAAAGCTCCAAAATTTGATGGATCTGAATATGTATTTTGGAAAATAAGAATGCAAGCATTTTTTATGTCACTTGGATATGATGTGTGGGATTTAGTAGTAAATGGTTACACAGATCCAGGCACTCCCTTAGCTGATACAACTGAAATAAGGCTTAGTAACATTAATTACAGAGCCAAAAATGTTGTTCTTTGTGGATTAAAAAAATCAGTATACATCAAAGTCATGCATTGTACCTCAGCTAAAGATATGTGGGACAAACTACAAAAGATTTATGAAGGAGATGATAAGGTTAAGAGAGCAAAGTCACAAATCTATAAAGGACAATTTGAAGCTCTTAAGATGAATGAAGAAGAGAATATTGCATCATATCTTCTTCGTGTGGATGAGGTTATCAAATCCATCAAAGTATTAGGAGAATAAGTTGAAGAAGAAATTATTGTACAAAGGGTGCTCAGGTCACTTCCCTCAAGATTTTGTCACAATATATTTGTTATTGATGAAATGAAGGATCTAGACAAACTGACAATGGATGAGCTCCATGGAACCTTAACTGCATACAAAATGAGAATAGAATAGGATAATTCGCAAAGACCATTGAGGAAGGAAGAAACATTTAAGGCATCAAAGAAGATATAGTGCAATATAAGTGATTACTCAGATAATGAACTGGATGAGGAAAAATAAAACTTTGTTAAGAAGCTAAAAAATGGATACAAAGGTAAGCTCCCTTTCAAATGTTTTAATTGTGGAAAAGTAAAATACTTTTCTCATAAATGTCCTTATGCAAATACCAATGTGAAATAAGAATTTAATTTCAAGAAAACCAACAAAAGGAAGATTGAAAAGAAGAAGAATCCTTACAGACAAAGGAAGAATCTATATATCAATGAAGACAACAACTCATTAGATGATAGTAACAGTGAAGTATATGAGATTCTCTTTATGGGTATGGAAACAAAAATGGATGAAGACACATAATCAATATAGGAAAACAATTATGCTTAAGTAAATCTTGAAGCGGAACTCATTAGTGCTCTAGAATAAAATTACAGACTTAAGGACAAGAATAGAAAGCAAAAGCATGAATTACATAAGTTCAAAGAGAAGGAATATGATGATAAGGAAATAGAGAAGGAAATAGTTTCTTTGAAGATTCAAGTAGAAGAAGCAAAGAAGATTGAAGAAGTTATAAAGG
>ML836952.1:22193-46318 GCA_009831015.1 Picea engelmannii | reverse complement strand
AATGAAACATAGTGAAGAATATTGTCATTGTAACAAAAAAATATTGCTTGAGGAGTGCATTCCTTCCATAAGGAATAATATATGGTGTTACCCTACCTCAAGGGTTTTATTATAATAAAAGTGTGGTTCTTCTATATTGTTCTTTAAATCTTTATGGTGTTTCTGTATGCAAGTATTTGGTTCTTAACAAGTGGTATCAGAACACTTTCCTTGGCCAAAGAAGGAGAGTTTTTTTGGCTCTTTTTGTAGATTTTTTCTAGAAAAAAAAAGAGGGCATCGCACTTCAGGTTCTGATATGAAAATTTCTAAGCATAATTTGGACAAACAAATTGGATATTTTAATTCCTCTCGGAAACATACCCAATTTTAAAAAAAATGAGCCGAAATAGTGTCCGGGAAGTAAAGTTATGATCATTTTAAATTCGGCCAATTTTCATGGTTTTTCCGGAAAAAGCCACGCGATTTGCATAGTAAGTTATTTTTAAGCTTTAGTTTTTGTTGAAGATTTATTCCAAGCATGATATTTTTTACTAGAAGAGATGATGGCCCTAGTATTGAAAAATTTATACAATCTCACAAGTCATTATGGAAAGAGAACTGGAAATCTTTTGTAGACTGGGGTTTCAAAGATGATGCTCTCATATGGTGGCAATCATTTCACCATTCTGAGTGGATGTCACTTTCTGAGGAAGCACTTGAAAAACTACTTTAGGACAAGTGGTATCATACAAAGAGTAAGGATAAAGACATCACTAAGAGTTTATTTTCATGTGGAAAATCTATATTACAAGTTCATGGTTATATTTATAAAGAAAATGTCATTGTTTCTATTAACCCTAGTTGCAAACAAAATTTTATGAATATTTAGTTGGTTAATAGATTGCAATTTCCTGCAAAGAATATTCACAACACACAGGTTGAGGGTGAAAATGTTCAAATTTTTAAATATTTGAAGATCACCATGGACAAATATGTGTTGCATTATGATTTTCATGCTATAAATATGGTTGATGAAGATATTGTTTTGGTATATCCTTGGATGGAATCAGTTGGTACAGTTAATATTAATGTGAAAAAAGAAGTTTCTAAAGATTTGGTACAAGAAAAAGAAATTCACATTGTAGGATGTATCTCTTAGTAAAAAATATGGGCCCACGTTGACCAACAAAGAAGTTATTGTCGAGTCCAAAGTTGAATAGGAGGCAAAGTCTACAAAAGAAAAACCACAGGAAGGACATAGTCAGGAAGCTAAGGAGGTCATTGACTCAAAGGAACAATGTTTTGCAGATTTGAAGAAAAAAGAACATGTTCCTACAGTTGTTGTATATCACCATCCACATCATATAGAAGCACAACAGTCATCTAGGAAAGGGTGTGACAATCAACACATTTATGCACCAACAGGGAACTAGAAATGAAACCAGTCAAGAGAAGGTGCATGGAGGAATCCTAGCACTATGGGAAGAGGTCGGGCTATAGAAACAATCCCATAGAAACCACGACATGATGCAGAGCACGATCAGAGTGGAAAGGAAGCAGATTGACATCATGTTCGACGTCCATTGGGATGGATGGATGGTCATACTTGGTACCAGTTGGCTACATTGCTTAGCCATACATATTGTATGGTTTCTTCTCGTGTTTCAAGGATGAAACATGTGAAGGGTGATGTAATGTAGTATACCTAGGGAGGTAATATGGGGTACCTATGGAGGTACCCAATGGGAATGTGGTTATGTATTATTAGTGGAAGTCATTTAATATATGAGAATGTAGTCATTCAATGCAAGGTGGACTAGGTCCACTATATTAATAGAGGCCCACTATGGTAGTTAGATGTAATAAATGTGAGAAGGATCTTTAGAAGGTTCCTAGGAGATAGAGAGAGATATATAAAGAAGTGTAACCAATGTAATAAAATATAGCGAAGAATATTGTCATTGTAACAAGCACGTATTGCTTGAGGAGTGCATTCCTTCCATAAGGAATAATATATGGTGTTAACCTACCTCAAGGGTTTTGTCTATTTTTTGTGTTCTATATTTGGTGAATGGTATGGATTATTCTTGTTGATATTGTGGGTTAATTATGAGATTTATCTTCATCTATTTAGGTACTTAACAATCCCACTCTTCTCTTGGAGAGTGACAATTCTAAGGAAGTGACATTACCGATGCAATCTTTGGTCAATCCCACTCTTCTTTTGGGGGGTGATGCATATTTCAACCATGTCCTTAACATCTCTAGTCCCGTACCTTCTGAAAAAGAGAGAATTCCACTCTCTTTGTGTACGTTCCCTCCAAGTCCTAGGATGGTTTCCTTTGATTGGAATGATATTGTAGATGATGGATCCTCTGCAAGTATTTTATCCTCCTCGGCTTGGAAAGTTTTGGGTTCTCCCAAGCTTGTGTTAGCTACCTATGAGTTTTTTAATTTTGAAAGAATTCTTGCACAAGAGACTTGGACTCTCCCATGATATACTGCTTAGAACAACATCTCTGAGTCTTAGTTAATCTCCTTTCCGAATATCTAAAAAATGAAAAGATTGCCGAGTGATTTTGTCTCTTTTACACTCGTTAAATGGATTTGAAAGGACGTCTATTTGGTGTAAGTTTAACCATTTTTTGGACCAAGTAGTATATTTATAAAAAATGAATACTCTAGTCACCATTGGATAGAAGAGTTCTACTGGGTATTATTTTATACTTTTTCGGGCCTAGGGGACTAAATATACGAAAAATGAAATTCTTTGGAGTTAAGTTGTAATTGCATTCCATTATATTACTTGTAGTATTGATCCTATTGTCAATTCCCACTTTCTCATTATAAGCCTCTTACCTCAAAAATTTGCATCACTAGCCAAGCAGAGCCATGTTTATATCCTTTGCAGCTTGACACCCTATACCCTAAGAGGAAACATTCGCCCGAGTGTCCATGCCCCGCATGCACTTCCTTGCATTGAGCATAGGTATGTTCCACTGTTTGGAGCTAGTTTCTTACTCGCGACACTTGTTTCCTCTCTTGTATCATAGAATTTATCTGCCTAAATAAAAAAAGACAGGTGGGAAAAGAATATTATCTCATATCGGTAGCAGTCGTTTCGCCTTTGAATAGAGCACCAAACTTTGAGTCCATTGTCATCCAAAGTTTGGGTTTAGTATGACCTTAGGAAGATGAGCTCATTACTTAGAGTTTACTCCTCCGACTGGTTATTCTTCCAGTCCATATGGAGAGTTTGTTGGTGCCTCCTGCATCACGAAGCTTTATCATCAATTCTATGTTTCCTGAGTTATCCATATGTCTCATACTCTTCTTCAAAGGATGTCTATAATCATGTGTCAGCCATTTCTCATAACTCTTGACTTTGCATGTCAGATATACCCTCAGTGTGTCTCAGAGTCACATGAAGTTGTAGTCCTACTGTGCACCCTGGTCCTACTTTCATTATGGGCAGGTAACCTTGAACTCAATAGTCAACATCTCCTCATTGGTCGTTGACTGGGGGTTTCCCTTTTGTTTGAAGAAAATAAATCTATTCACACATTGGGATTCATGCAGTGTCTTGGATGCCATTAGCCTTATTGGTGGTTTCCTTTCCTTTTTCGGTAGTCTTCCTTATTGGTTGGTATTTAGAGGGTCTCTTTCATGCACTACTTGCATTTGGTGCATGCAAGATATGCAAAGGGTCGTTGGTTCATGAAAATCCTAATCATCCAATCTCCTTCAAATCACCAAGCTATTGCTTTGTACCTTGTTCTCACTGATGAGAGATGCCTTAATGCTCTCCTTTCAATAGGTCTCCTTTCATCGAATTCAGCTCATATATTCTGGAAATAAGGCCAACAGTCTTATCAACACCTAGAGGATTGAAGTCATCAATGGCAAGTTCTCCTGCCATCGACAGTTTGGAATACATCAATGTCTCATCATCAATGGATTATTCAAGTGTTTGACCTCAACATCCTTATTCACACTTGTAAGAATGTACTCAGTTCCTTGATACCTACTTTCATTATCAGTATGTTGTCTCGCGTTTATTAACAATATACATTAATGACCAGTAATCAAATGAAGTCTCATTGTGTTTGACCTAAACTCCTCTATTCACATGATGTAGACTTGCACCTTCAACGGATAGTGTAGAAGACCTCCAACTTACAGTAGAAGTATTCATATTTTGTTGTTGTCTTTCATTGGACCAAGACCTATATGACTTCAGTGATCATGGGAGATCAGATTGTACTCCATTGTACACATATATATTCATATTTAATTTGAGACTGGTTTCCACTGGGCCTTTTTCATGACTATAACATCCTATGGCATGTGTCTACTTTTTATTGCCTATTCATGTCCACGAACAACTATTTGGTATATTTCCACATGGATCTGCAATGTAATTCATATTGGAAGTGTAAATGTGTTGAAACTGCATAGAATAGATCTAGCTAAACAATAATACACACATTTGCAGAGAGAATTGGAGAAAGAAGAAGAAGGAGAGAAAGAATAGAAAGAATTCTCATTAACCGTTTGAAAAATGAATAGTTTACACATGATATACTTTGTATAGCTCAATGAGTTCGACCTGGACATGAAATAATGCGCCATAGTTGTGGTATAGAGTGATATGGACACACACCAACAGTTACAGGAGTGAACTGCCACCTATTCTAGTCTCTCAGGCAGTTACGGGAGTGAACTGCCACCAAGTCTAGTCTCTCAGGCAGTTACGAGAGTGAACTGCCACCTAGTTGAGTTAACTAGTCAATTAGTCTTCAATTAATTGACTGAACAGAGAGTAGTGAGGAGTTAACTTAGGGAATCAATGATAATGCACCAGTCTGGTGATGATACCAAGGCAAGTTCGAATTAGCATGGTGATGATCCCAATGTTGCCTGGTGATAAAATCAATGCAACATCTAAACTCAACTCAACTAGTCAAACTGAAGTGTCAACTGAAAGAGAATATTCTCCAGGTGGAATATTCTCCCCTAAAATATAGGAGACTGGATAATGACTAATTATGACTAATAAACAAGGAATAACCTTAGGAAAAAGAAATCCTAGGTGTGTGTGAAGTAACTCCAACACCCCCCCTGAACATCACTATGGTGAAAATAAAGAATGGGTCCCATCAACGAGGCCATGCTAGGTACCCAAATACAAAAGGTACACTGAAAATAAAGTGAGGAAAGAGGGAAAAACTCATGGGAAACCCCCCCTCAAGGTACAATGTATGTAAAAAGAAGAACTACAGTTGCTAGGCAAGCATGTCCTTCACTCCAAGTCGAATTCGCAGAGAATGGAACTTCTGCTCAGTGAAGGTCTTGGTGAAGATGTTTGTCGTCTTTTCTGTTGAAGGAAAAAATTGTATGTCGATGATCCCCTTGTGTACTAAGTCCCAGATGTAGTGCATGTGGATATTCTAATATGATGATACCCTAAACAAAGATCCAACTTTGTGAAATAGATTACTCCATGTAGTTTATCTAACAATTCATCAATGATAGGAATAGGAAACTTATCTTTAATAGTGATCTTGTTGAGATCTCTATAATCTGGACACATATTCCATGAGCCATATTTCTTGAGTACCATTACCACCATTGATGTTATCTCCTAAAAATGACACAGTCAAAATTGCCATTTTAGGAGATAAAGAGTACTTCAAAAATTTGTTTCTAAGTTTTATAGGCTCGTTTAATAGCCTATTGTTTGTAAATAACTTCAGAATAAAACATTGAATCTGATCTTCTATTTAACAAAAAAAAACAAAAAGAAGTTACAGGTTTCGGTGGTTTAGGCGAACCCGTAGGTGTTCATTAACCACCAAAAACCTTGGATTTTGGTGGTTAAAAGAGAAGGGCAAAGTTCGATCAACCACCGAAAATACATAAGCGCGGAAAAGTCAAAACCCGTATTCACACACGATCCAGTTGTCAAGGGATGTAATGATTGAAGGTTATCCGCTGAGAGATGGGAAATGGCGAAGGAGTGGAAGTATGATTATTCCTTATTGTTGAGTCACGTTTTGATGTGTGGTGGTTTATTCCAAAATCTCACCCGTCATTTCCAAATAAAACTTTGCATACACAACATTTCCTGATAAGTTTTATTAAGCTTAACTGTTAAATTCCACATGGTCTTTGCTCCACTCAAAGTTCCAAGAGGTGTCATCATCGTGATTAGTCCGAAAATCTATCATCATGATGCCTCTTCCATTTAAGATCATCATTTCGAGATCCCTTTGATTAAGGAATCAATGTCAAGTCTTTTGTTATCCTCATCTATCGGAAGTCTGAATTTCTATTATGCTTTGTTCAGACTCCATCCGCCATCTGCATCTCACAGGAGCCCAAGTGTTTCTCATTCTTATGTCAATTATCCCTCCCCAGAGCCACCATATCCCCTAATTTTCTGATGACTGTTTAATCTAACCCGAAAATCTATCATTTACAGATACATGCACATACCAGGTTCAATCCATGGAGAAAGCACGACCATCTTTGCGGACAGAGTTGGATGGTACCTGGTATCTTGAGGCCCATCCTAAGGTTGCAGAGTTCTTCAAACAAGTAGGGTGCTTCACTTACTGTGAGAAATTACAGAACTTTCACCAACAAATTTCAGATGTCTTCGCCCTATCTTATGATGGAAGGAAATCCATTATCGGTAATGAAGATTTCATTGTGGATGAGGAATCAATTGCAAAGATTACCGGTTTGCCAAGAACCGGTGAACGCTGGTTTAAAACCACCATGCCAGCTGATATTGAATTCAAATCTTATTTGCAGTCACAGCACAAGACTCTCCTATAGAAAATGGAAATTCCTATGTCTTATCTGGAGACAAAATGGCAGTCCTTGTTCAAGAGTATTTTCACCTACATTACATGTGAGGGTAGGTATAACAGAGTTATGTTTTACCATTTTAAACTACTCAATCATTTTACTTGAAAAGCCTCTATCAATCTTCCTCATTACCTTCACAAAACTCTTATTAAAATGACTCGACAAGTCAAGGTTAAACCCAGTAAGGTAGCCAGTAGATTATCACATCAGGGTTTAATTACCTTAATAATCAGAGAATCTTTGAAAAAGAAAGATATCGATTGGAATTTCTTTCTTTCTTGGAACCAATTCCATACCGATTTACAACCAGAAATCAAAGTGAAGAAATCTACATCAAAGAGATCATCCACTCCTAAGAGCAACAGAAGGAAAAGGAGGGTTATTTCATCTTCTCAGGCTGGATCAAAAATACAGAGTAATGTTTAGGCCGAGCAGATTGCTAATAAATATTCAAAGATGTCATCCCTTACTTCTCCAGAGGAGCAAAACAGACCTTTGGCAGAGGCTTCAACAAGTATACCAAGATCATCTAGGTCCTAGAAGATTAATCAATTATTGGAGAAGGTTTATGACTTAGAAGTTTTTGAGAAGCATATCATAAAGATAAATGCAAAGTTGATTGATAAGAATGCTAAGCTTTATGACATTAGTCGTGATGTCTTGGAGGATCATAATAAAACCTTGGCAAGGAACAAGATGCTGATGAAAGAGAACATAAATTTGTATAAAGAATTCAAGCTTCTGACGAAAGACCCACAAACTTCATCTCAAAAGCAGCTAGCAAAATTAGCCACTACTCTAGATGAGGAAACAAAACCATCTACAAAGAAAATTGAAGTTGCTGGCACCTTACTTGAAAGACAACTATCACCAAAGCAGTCATGAACTCTCAGCAGTGAGATTTGATGCAAGGAGTTTTGAAGAAGTGTTCAAGATGATTAGTCATCTATTCTTGGGGCACAGAGTCAGGTTTCAATCCAAATTTGGGAATGYGAATTCTATTTTTATCAAAGAATCTCAAAYAGCCTTGGAAGGCTATCTGCACACACCAGAAGTCAAGGAAGATGAAGATTCATAAAKCTTAGGAGYTGGACCTTATTTTAGGGATTATTTTCTATTATTTTGGATCTGTGTTGACTATTTTGTATTTTGGATATTTTGATCCATCTTTTTAGGATCTAGAAACGAGATTGTAAAGCTATAAAGCTAAGAACAAAAGATAAACAAGGGGTTCGATTTTGAGTTCTAAACTATACTGCTATTGTGATAGAGATTCTTTCTATAATATGTTCAGCCTGCAAGATTCTTTCACTGTTATTGTCAGATCTTATTTTCTCTTTCTGTTATATGCTTATGAGTTGAATTATGTTGTTTATCTATGTTTACATAGTCCATTGGTGACTGTCATCTCACTATCTGATTAGTAAGCAGAGGATCATAAGTATTTATTGTTGATCTGTTAGCCCATCATATCTATTGTTTTATAGACATATGTTCTGGTTAATTGATTAGTCTCTTTATCCATTTGATTCACCTATATGATAATAGCTCTTGAAGGCCTTGCATTGTTTGAATGTCCTTATATAGTCTTGTGATACAGTCCAGTGAGTTAGATATTCATCTTGATCCAAACCCACACCTATATTTGACAAAATAGTTTCCAAAAAGATCAAGTTACCAGGCATCTCTGACTTACAACCTAGGAGAGTTTCCTGGAGTGATAACAAATTGGCACCATTGTCAGGGAGAGGAGATTGAAGCTCAGCTTCCTTGGGACACGATACAGATCCATCTTTGATGATAGACAAAGCTTAGACATTTACTTGGTTGTAATCATCTATCTGGCGACTCCACGATTAAATACTCCATTGGGGAGGATCCAGTTAAAAGATGAAGGAGTTGAATTTCAAATCCAGGTACCAGTTCATTAGTCTACTTTGCAAACTTTTGTATTTATATATCATCTCTTTCGTGCTTTTCCCTTCACGTGTAAAGAGAATTATTTTATGCTTTGTATATTCAGAAAACCATCATCCTTCTTGTATATATCCATTTTTAGAAGAGGAAACCCAACAACCCTGCATTGTAGATGTAGATTCTATATCTTTACCTCAGCCTATTCCTAAGGACGAGTTATGCATTCAGATTCCCTCTGAATCTGAACATTCATATAACCTTGAGGAGGTTGAACTTGTTTCAAAACCTGTCCAGATCTCAGCCCTTCTTGCCATTATCTCTGAACCTTGTCAACAACTTACCATCTCTCATGATCAGCCCACATCCTTTCAAGTTAAGATTCGTATGAAGATGTTCAAACCTTTACAGCTACCCGATCTTCTTCATCCTTATCCTAATGATTGTTATAAATATCTCCCTTGGTTTTCCGGAGAGAATCAAGCTTCAACTGAGAGACACATGGAACCCTTTTTGGATTTTGTTGATCATTTTCAAATCACTCATGAAGATGTGATCATGAGATTTTTTTCAAAGTCTTTGATCAAAGAAGATGCTACATGGTTTAAGGGTCTGAAAGCTGATTCTATTTGCTCATGGATTGAGTTCTCTAATGCTTTTCTGAAGTATTGAGGCGAATACAAATCTTTAGATTCTCACCTTGCTGATTTCTATGCTTTGAAATGAGAGCAGGATGAAGCCTTGCCTGTTTTCAATAGAATGTTTTACCGTGTTTATCATGACATGCCTTTGGAGATCCGGCCTACAGAGACATTTTCCATCATACATTATATTATGGGTCTTCATTCAGAACTTTCCCTACTTCTGTTAGAATGGAAGCCTCCATCCTTAACCCAGTTGTTTGAATATGCTCAAGAGGTAGAGGAGAACATTCATGTTTCCAGAAGGATCCGAGATCAAGATTTCTTTGAAAATCTACAAGTATATGAGCAAATAGAATGTCAGTATACTTAAGATTTTGAGGACAAGAGTTATGAGCTTGAAACAGTTTTGGAACAGCAACGGGCATATGGGTTCATTTCAAATTCAGGTCAGGATTTTTCAATATTTACTGAGTCTTCCAGACATAGGCATGCTTGTGAAGTTTATGATCAATTTATAAATCAAAAAGAGCCTATGAATAATGAGGACTACATAAGAGATTACATGTTCTTCGCTGATCCTTTTTCATGTGATGGAAATGTTGTGTTGTTATCCTCTTGTGAGCATTATTCTGATAAGGAAATTGTAGTTTTTGATGATCACGAGTTAATCTCAAGAGAACCAAAAGATTATTCGTCTTCTTTTAGAGAAATAATCATGGCTGAGCAAGTGTCTACTATAGATGAGAAGCATGATTCTTATCTTCTTCTTGAGGATCCAGTGGAAGCCTTCATGGACTTATACTTTTTAGAGATCCTGAAGATTTCAGATTTCCTTAGCTTGCCATTGTTTATTGGTAAGCATGGTTTCATGAATGAGTTCTTATCACTATTGTTGCATGTCAAACTTCATCTGTTGATCAGTGATAAAGATGAAATTGTTTCAATACTAAAATTGCTTGGATGGTTGTTATGGAAATAAGCCTTTACCTAACCTGAATGCAGATCTGGTTAGAGTAGGAGTAGGAGAATAAGCTCACTTTATGAGCAATTAATTGATGTTTCAGTTATTAAGTTCGTGAATAAGTAGGCAGACTGCAAGCAGTTACATGACAGGTTGTACGTTTGCAAAAGAACAGTTACACAGTCCAGATGAATCCATGCCCAATGGAAGTATTAAACTACATTTGAAATCCTTATTGACAGGAAAGGTAATTGGTTCTGGGATCTTGAAACCTCACTAGAAGGATTTCATCCACGAGTACGAGCCAATTGTTATCTCCTAAAAATGACACAGTCAAAATTATCATTTTAGGAGATAAAGAGTACTTCAAAAATTTGTTTCTAAGTTTTATAGGCTCGTTTAATAGCCTATTGTTTGTAAATAACTTCAGAATAAAACATTGAATCTGATATTCTATTTAACAAACAAAAAGAAAATGAAGTTATAGGTTTCAGTGGTTTAGGCGAACCCGTAGGTATTCATTAACCACCAAAAACCTTGGCTTTCGGTGGTTAAAAGAGAAGGGCAAAGTTCGATCAACCACCCAAAATACATAAGCGCGGAAAAGTCAAAACCCGTATTCGCGCACGATCCAGTTGTCAAGGGATGTAATGATTGAACGTTATGCACCGAGAGATGGGAAATGGCGAAGGAGTGGTAATATGATTATTCCTTATTGTTGATTCACATTTTGATGTGCGGTGGTTCATTCCAAAATCTCACCTGTCATTTCCAAATAAAACTTTGCATACACAACATTTCTTGATAAGTTTTATTATGCTTAACTGTTTAAATTCCACGTGGTCTTTGCTCCACTCAAAGTTCCAAGAGGTGTCATCATCGTGATTAGTCTGAAAATCTATCATCGTGATGCCTCTTCCATTTAAGATCATCATTTCGAAATCCCTTTGATTAAGGAATCAAAGTCAAGTCTTTTGTTATCCTCATCTATAGGAAGTTTGAATTTCTATTATGCTTTGTTCAGACTCCATCCGCCATCTGTATCTCACAAGAGCCCGAGTTTTTCTCATTCTTATGTTGGTTATCCCTCCCCAGAGCTGCTCGATCCCCTAATTTTCTACTGACTGTTTATTCTAACCCGAAAATCTATCATTTACAGATACAGGCACATACCAGGTTAAATCCATGGAGAAAGCAGGACCAGATTTGCAGACAGAGTTGGATGGTACCTGGTATCTTGAGGCCCATCCTGAGGTTGCAGAGTTCTTAAAACAAGTAGGGTGCTTCACTTACTGTGAGAAATTACAGAACTTTCACCAACAAATTTCAGAGGTCTTCGCCCTATCTTATGATGGAAGGAAAGTCATTATCGGTAATGAAGATTTCATTGTGGATGAGGAATCAATTGCAGAGATTACCTGTTTGCCAAGAACTGGTGAACGTTGGCTTAAAACCACCATACCAGCTGATATTGAATCCAAATCTTATTTGCAGTCACAACACAAGACTCTCCTACAGAAAACGAAAATTCCTATGTCTTATCTGGAGACAAAATGGCAGTCCTTGCTCAAGAGTATTTTCGCCTACATTACATGTGAGGGTAGGTATAACAGAGTTATGCTTTACCATTTTAAACTACTCAATCATTTTACTGGAAAAGCCTCTATCAATCTTCCTCATTACCTTCACAAAACTCTTATTAAAATGACTCGACAAGTCAAGGTTAAACCCAGTAAGGTAGCCAGTAGATTATCACATTAGGGTTTAATTACCTTAATAATCAGAGAATCTTTGAAAAAGAAAGATATCGATTGGAATTTATTTCTTTTTTGGAACCAATTCCATACCGATTTACAGCCAGAAATCAAAGGGAAGAAATCTACATCAAAGAGATCATCCACTCCTAAGAGCAGTAGAAGGAAAAGGAGGGTTATTTCACCTCCTCAGGATGGATCAAAAATACAGGGTAATGTTCAAGCCGAGAAGATTGCTAAGAAATATTCAAAGATTCCATCCCTTACTTCTCCAGAGGAGAAAAACAGACCTTTGGCAGAGGCTTCAACAAGTAGACCAAGATCAGCTAGGTCCTAGAAGATTAATCAATTATTGGAGAAGGTTTATGACTTAGAAGTTTTTGAGAAGCAGATCATAAAGATAAACGCAGAGTTGATTGATAAGAATGCCAAGCTTTATGAAATTAGTCGTGATGTCTTGGAGGATCATAATAAAACCTTGGCAAGGAACAAGATGCTGATGAAAGAGAACATAAATTTGTATAAACATTTCAAGCTTTTGATGAAAGACCCACAAACTTCATCTCAAAAGTAGCTAGCAAAATTAGCCACTACTCTAGATGAGGAAACAGAACTGTCTACACAGAAAATTGAAGTTGTTGGTGCTTTACTTGAAAGACAACCATCACCAAAGCAGTCATGAACTCTCAGCAGTGAGATTTGATGCAAGGAGTTTTGAAGAAGTGCTCAAGATGATTAGTCATCTATTCTTGGGGCACAGAGTCAGGTTTCAATCCAAATTTGGGAATGGGAATTCTATTTTTATCAAAGAATCTCAAACAGCCTTGGAAGGCTATCTGCACACACCAGAAGTAAAGGAAGATGAAGATTCATAAAGCTTAGGAGTTGGACCTTATTTTAGGGATTATTTTCTATTATTTTGGATCTGTGTTGACTATTTTGTATTTTGGATATTTTGATCCATCTTTTTAGCATCTAGAAACAAGATTGTAAAGCTATAAAGCTAAGAACAAAAGATAAACAAGGGGTTCGATTTTGAGTTCTAAACTATACTGCTATTGTGATAGAGATTCTTTCTATAATATGTTCAGCCTGCAAGCTTCTTTCACTGTTATTGTCAGATCTTCTTTTCTCTTTCTGTTATATGCTTATGAGTTGAATTATGTTCTTTATCTATGTTTACATAGTCCATTGGTGACTGTCATCTCACTATCTGATTAGTAAGCAGAGGATCATAAGTATTTATTGCTGATCTATTAGCCCATCATATCTATTGTTTTATAGACATATGTTATGGTCAATTGATTAGTCTCTTTATCCATTTGATTCACCTATCTGATAATAGCTCTTGAAGGCCTTGCATTTTTTGAATGTCCTTAGACAGTCTTGTGATACAGTCCAGTGAGTTAGATATTCATCTTGATCCAAACCCACACCTATACTAGGCATCTCTGACTTACAGCCTAGGAGATTTTCTTGGAGTGATAACAAATTAGCGTCGTTGCCGAGGAGAGGAGATTGAAGCTCAACTTCCTTGGGACACAACACAGATCCAGCTTTGATGATAGACAAAGCCTGGACATTTACTTGGTTGTAATCTTCTATCTGGAGACTCCACAATTAAATACTCCACTGGGGAGGATCCGGTTAAAGGATGAAGGAGTTGAATTTCAAATCCAGGTACCAGTTCAATAGTCTTCTTCATGAAATGTTGTATTTATTTATCATCTCTTTTGTGCTTTTCCCTTCGCATGTAAAGAGAATTATTTTTTTCTTTGTATATTCAGAAAACCATCATCCTTCTTGTATATATCCGTTTTTAGAAGAGGAAACGCAGCAGCCTTGCATTGTAGATGTAGATTCTATATCTTTACCTCGGCCTATTCCTAAAGACGAGTTCTGCATTCAGATTCCCTCTGAATTCGAGCATTCATATAACCTTGAGGAGGTTGAACTTGTTTCAAAACCTGTCCATATATCAGCCCCTCTTGCCATTATCTCTGAACCTTGTCAACAACTTATCATCTCTCATGATCATCCCACAGCCTTTCAAGTTAATATCCATATGAAGATGTTCAAACCTTTACAACTACCCCATCTTCTTCATCCTTATCCTGATGATTGTTATAAATATCTCCCTTAGTTTTCCAGAGAGAATCAAGCTTCAGTTGAGAGACACATGGACTCCTTTTTGGATTTTGTTGATAATTTTCAAATCACTCATGAAGATGTGATCATGAAATGTTTTTCAAAGTCTCTGATCAAAGAAGTTGCTACATGGTTTAAGGGTCTGAAAGATGATTCTATTTGCTCATGGATTGAGTTATTTAATGCTTTTCTAAAGTATTGGGGCGAAAACAAATCTTTATATTCTCACCTTGCTGATTTCTATGCTTTCAAACAAGAGCAGGATGAAGCCTTGCCTGTTTTCAATAGAAGTTTTTACCATGTTTATCATGACATGCCTTTAGAGATCCGGCCTACAGAGACATTTTCCATCATACATTATATTATGGGTCTTCATTCAAAACTTGCCTTACGTCTATTAGAACGGAAGTCTCCATCCTTAACCGAGTTGTTTGAAGATGCTCAAGAGGTAGAGAAGAACATTCATGTTTCCAGAAGGATCTGAGATCAAAATTTCTTTGAAAATCTACAAGTATATGAGCAAATAGAATGTCAGTATACTTCATATTTTGAGGACGAGAGTTATGAGCTTGAAACAGTTTTGGAACAACAACGAGCATATGGGTTCATTTTATATTCAGTTCAGGATTTTTCAATATTTACTGAGTCTTCCAGAGATAGGCATGCTTGTGAAGTTTATGATCAATTTATAAATAAAAAAGAACCTATGAAGAATGAGGACTACATAAGAGATTACATGTTCTTCGTTGATCCCTTTTCATGTGATGGAAATCCTGTGTTGTTATCCTCTTGTGAGCATTATTCTGATAAGGAAATTGTAGTTTTTGATGATCACGAGTTAATATCAAGAGAACCAGAAGATTATTCGTCTTCTTTTAGAGAAATAATCATGGTTGAGCAAGTGTCTGCTATAGATGAGAAGCATGATTCTTATCGTCTTCTTGAGGATCCAGTGGCAGCCTTCATGGACTTATAATTTTCAGAGAACCTGAAGATTTCAGATTTCCTTAGCTTGCCATTGTTTATTGGTAAGTATGGTTTCATGAATGAGTTCTTATCACTATTGTTGCATGTCAAACTTCATCTGTTGATCAGTGATAAAGATGAAATTGTTTCAGTACTAAAATTTCTTGGATGGTTGTTATGGAAATCAGCCTTTACCTAACCCAAATGCAGATCTGGTTAGAGTAGGAGCAGGAGAATAAGCTCGATTTATGAGAAATTAATTGATGTTTCAGTTATTAAGTTCATGAATAAGCGGGCAGGCTGCAGGTAGTTACATGACAGATTGTACGTTTGCAAAAGAACAGTTACACAGTCCAGATGACTCCATGCCTAATGGAAGTATTAAACTACATTTGAAATCCTTATTGACAGGAAAGGCAATTGGTTATGGGATCTTGAAACCTCACTGGGAGGATTTCATCCACGAGAAGGAGCCAGTTGTTATCTCCTAAAAATGACACAGTCAAAATTGTCATTTTAGGAGATAAAGAGTACTTCAAAAATTTGTTTCGTAGTTTTATAGGCTCGTTTAATAGCCTATTGTTTGTAAATAACTTCAGAATAAAACAATGAATCTGATCTTCTATTTAAAAAACAAAAAGAAAACGAAGTTACAGGTTGCGGTGGTTTAGGAGAACCCGTAGGTGTTCATTAACCACCAAAAACCTTGGCTTTCAGTGGTTAAAAGAGAAGGGCAAAGTTCGATCAACCACCGAAAATACATAAGTGCGGAAAAGTCAAAACTCGTATTCGTTCACAATCCAGTTGTCAACGGATGTAATGATTGAAGGTTACGTTCCAAGAGATGGGAAATGGCGAAGGAGTGGCAGTATGGGTATTCCTTATTGTTGAGTCACGTTTTGATGTGCGGTGGTTCATTCCAAAATCTCACCTGTCATTTCCAAATAAAACTTTGCATACACAACATTTCCTGATGAATTTTATTATGCTTAACTATTTAAATTCCACGTGGTCTTTGCTCCACTCAAAGTTTCAAGAGGTGTCATCATCGTGATTAGTTCGAAAATCTATCATCGTGATGCCTCTTCCATTTAAGATCATCATTTCAAGAGCCCTTTGATTAAGGAATCAAAGTCAAGTATTTTTTTATCCTCATCTATCGGAAGTCTAAATTTCTATTATGATTTGTTCAGACTCCATCCACCATATGTATCTCACAGGAGCCCGAGTTTTTCTCATTCTTATGTCGATTATCCCTCCCTAGAGCTGCCCGATCCCCTAATTGTCCGTTGACTGTTTATTCTAACTCGGAAATCTATCATTTACAGATACAGGCACATACCAGGTTCAATCCATGGAGAAAGCAGGACCAGCTTTGTGGACAGAGTTGGATGGTACCTGGTATCTTGAGGCCCATCCTGAGGTTGCAGAGTTCTTCAAACAAGTAGGGTGCTTCACTTACTATGAGAAATTACAAAACTTTCACCAACAAATTTCAGAGGTCTTCGCCCTATCTTATGATGGAAGGAAAGCCATTATCGGTAATGAAGATTTCATTGTGGATGAGGAATCAATTGCAGAGATTACCGGTTTTCCAACAACTGGTGAACGTTGGTTTAAAACCACCATACCAGCTGATATTGAATTCAAATCTTATTTGCAGTCACAGCACAAGACTCTCATACAGAAAATGGAAATTCCTATGTCTTATCTGGAGACAAAATGGCAGTCCTTGCTCAAGAGTATTTTTTCCTACATTACATGTGAGGGTAGGTATAACAGAGTTATGCTTTACCATTTTAAACTACTCAATCATTTTACTGGAAAATCCTTTATCAATCTTCCTCATTACCTTCACAAAACTCTTATTAAAATGACTCGACAAGTCAAGGTTAAACCCAGTAAGGTAGCCAGTAGATTATCACATCATGGTTTAATTACCTTAATAATCAGAGAATATTTGAAAAAGAAAGATATCGATTGGAATTTCTTTCTTTTTTGGAACCAATTCCATACCAATTTACAGCCAGAAATCAAAGGGAAGAAATCTACATCAAAGAGATCATCCACTCCTAAGAGCAACAGAAGGAAAAGGAGGGCTATTTCACCTCCTCAGGCTAGATCAGAAATACAGGGTAATGTTCAGGCCGAGCAGATTGCTAAGAAATAATCAAAGATGCCATCCCTTACTTCTCCAGAGGAGCAAAACAAACCTTTGGCAGAGGCTTCAACAAGTAGACCAAGATCAACTAGGTCCCAGAAGATTAATCAATTATTGGAGAAGGTTTATGACTTAGAAGTTTTTGAGAAGTAGATCATAAAGATAAACGCAGAGTTGATTGATAAGAATGCTAAGCTTTATGACATTAGTCATGATGTGTTGGAGGAGCATAATAAAACCTTGGCAAGGAACAATATGTTGACGAAAGAGAACATAAATTTGTATAAACAATTCAAGATTCTGACGAAAGACCCACAAACTTCATCTCAAAAGCAGATAGCAAAATTAGCCACTACTCTAGATGAGGAAACATAATCGTCTACACAGAAATTTGAAGTTTCTGGCACTTTACTTGAAAGACAACTATCACCAAAGCAGTCATAAACTCTCGGCAATGAGGCTTGATGCAAGGAGTTTTGAAGAAGTGTTCAAGATGATTAGTCATCTATTATTGGGGCACAGAGTCAGGTTTCAATCCAAATTTGGGAATGGGAATTCTATTTTTATCAAAGAATCTGAAATAGCCTTGGAAGGCTATCTACACACACCAGAAGTCAAGGAAGATGAAGATTCATAAAGCTTAGGAGCTGGACCTTATTTTAAGGATTATTTTCTATTATTTTGGATCTATGTTGACTATTTTGTATTTTGGATATTTTGATCCATCTTTTTAGGATCTAGAAACGAGATTGTAAAGCTATAAAGCTAAGAACAAAAGATAAACAAGGGGTTAGATTTTGAGTTCTAAACTATAATGCTATTGTGATAGAGATTCTTTCTATAATATGTTTAGCCTGCAAGCTTCTTTCACTTTTATTGTCAGGTCTTCTTTTCTCTTTCTGTTATATGCTTATGAGTTGAATTATGTTGTTTATCTATGTTTACATAGTCCATTGGTGATTGTCATCTCACTATCTGATTAGTAAGCAGAGGATCATAAGTATTTATTGATGATCTGTTAGCCCATCATATCTATTGTTTTATAGACATATGTTCTGGTTAATTGATTAGTCTCTTTATCCATTTGATTCACCTATCTGATAATAGCTATTGAAGGCCTTGCATTGTTTGAATGTCCTTAGACAGTCTTGTGATATAGTCCAGTGAGTTAGATATTCATCTTGATCCAAACCCACACCTATAATTGAGAAAATAGTTTCCAAAAAGATTAAGTTACCAGGTATCTCTGACTTATAGCCTAGGAGAGTTTCCTGGAGTGATAACAGGTGCAAAGTAAGAACTTTGGCTAGGTCTAATAATTCCATCCTCTAACATTTCTTCAACCATATGCTCAATTTCACTATTCTAGGCATAAGGGTATCTGTAAGGCCTAATGTTTGGAGGAACACTCTTAGGAATTAGGTGAATAACATGATCATGTTTTCGAGTGGGTGGAAGACCTTTGGGAATATCTTCAATTACTTTGGAATGCTTATGAATGATCCCTTGGAGATCTAGGTGAATAGATGGCTTAGATGTTTGAACATCTAATGAGCATAGTTGTGCAATTACACCCTGATGCCCATTTTTCAATAATTTTTTCATGCCATTAGAGCTTATCACCTTACTACTTTTCCCTGTGATACCCCTTAACTCAATTTATTTTCCTTCCAATGAAAATTTCATGAAAAGTTCTTGAAAATTAAAATCCATTGTTCCTAATGATTATAACCACTGGATTCCTAGTATGACATCAACACCATCCATGGGTATAGAAATCATTGTATTATTAATTACATATTCCCCCATAGTAAGATTGATCTTATCACATTTTCCTAAGAAATTGATAGTTCCTCCATCTACAATCATTACTTGAAACTCTGGCACTGGATATAAAAAGAAATTGAGAGCTTGGATAATTTATAGTGAATGAAATTCAGAGTACTACTAGAATCAATTACGACTATTACCTTTTTCTTTTTGATATATCCTTCGATCTTGAGGGTTTGAGTAGTGATAATTCCATCCAATGCATTACATGATATCGTGGGAGTCAACTGTTCAGAATAAATCTCTTCTATGTTTTCATCTTGAGATGGTTTTTGTTCTTGTTCTTCTTCCTCTTCACAATCGATGTAGAATAATTTATTCTTACCAAACTTATGTCCCTTACTTTACTTGTTGTCACAATTAAAGCATATAGATTTTGCTTTTATTTCCTCCAATTGTTGAGGTGTCAACCTTGTAGGTTGAGGTGTTTTAGAAGAAGGAACAATATTCTCTTGATAGATGTTAGGAGTGGTCCTTCTAGTAGACATAGCCATATTTTTACTTTCAACATTTCTTTCCACCATGAATGCATTCTCTAATGATTTGGTGATCCGGATTATTTTTGGGCACGAAATGAGATCAGAGATATAATAAAGAAATGCACAGAGATATCGCAGATATTCAATAATATAACAGAAATGTATCAGAGATGCAACCATAAACACAGAGATACAGTAATACACGATTTCTATTAATGAAATAAATGTACAGAGACTGTAAAAATACAGAGTGAAAGACTCGCTAGAATGGTGGCAGCTTATCTCTGAGAAGAGATGTGATGGCTACTCGCATTCACAAGAAGATGATTACAATAAGGCTCTGAAGGCCTTTTTACAATAAGCAGGAATGCCAAAAACCCTAGACATCCAAAAACCTAACCCTGGGAGATGAAGCACCAAAAGTCATGTGGGCCTCATTTGGGTAAGTTGGTACATCAACTTCCCGGGGTCGTAACTTTTGCATACGATCTCCATTTTAGGCATATGATAGCTCGTTGGAAATATCTATTCGAGAACTAAAAATTTTGGGTGAGCAACATGACATAAAGTGCATGTTGCTCCCCATTTTCTCAAAAAACATCGTTTAGGGCCTCAAAATGGCCCCGGAAGTTAAAAACTATTAAAAATAGTAAATTACCAAAATTGCCCGAAACATGTTTTGGGCCAGTTGGAGAAGGTGGGTGGCCACCGATATCCACCTAGATCAATCCTCCCTCCTTAGGAATAAATGGTCTCCATTGCATTGAGTTCCTGGGGGAGAGGGGAAAGTGATTGCTGAATCTGAATCTTGGTGATCTGCTTGCCTTGCTGGAGAAGTGGCGTTGCTTAGCTTGTTGAAGGCTATCACGAACCTTTGACTGGAAGGTTTGGACCTTTTTAACCAGTCTGGATATTTTATATGACTGTGTGCAGAAGGAATATTTGTTCTTTGTTGCAACCTTGTTGACCTGCTTCTGTTGGATAGAAGGTGCTTGGGCTGAGGTTGTGGTGGTTGCAGTATCCTTATGTTCACCTTTTGAACAGATTGTGGAGAAGATGAATTTTGTAGTATGAGATACGACCTTGCAACACTGTTTAGGTGGGATAGTAGTTGGAACTACCTTTGGTATCCTATAGAGATGACCCCCCAGAGTAATAATGACACTACAGGGTCGAGACTCATAGATAGCATGGCATTTCCACATATATGGCTGGCCCAAGAGAACATCACAGACATCCAGTGGGGCAACATCACATAATACCTCATCCTTGAAGGGTTGGATGCTGTATGACAATTGACACTACTGGCTGACATGAAGATCTCGTCCTTGGGGAAGCCACCCGACGCTGTATGGTTGCAAGTGTGGTGTTGTCGACAATCCCAACTGTTTGATGACATCTGCTGAGATGAGGTTCTTCTGGCTTCCGCTATCAACAATAAAATGCAGCGGGGTCCCCTTCACCCACATCTGTGAATGAAAAAGGCTCTCCCCCTCTTCTGGATCTGTTGGTTCTTCTGGTTGAATTGTTGCGGTCTCGACAATAGCAGTGGGGTCTGCGTCGATTATCTTTATTTTACCAGTATTTTCAAAATCAGGGTTTGACTCCTTGTCTTTGATCTCGGCCACCAATGACTATTTTGATAGACATTCATCGGTGTTGTGCCAGGGGATTTTGTGGAAATCACACCATTTTCCAGTGTCCTTCTTTGTCTTCCCGTGACCCTTCTTTTCCTGTGTCTTGGACTAGTTTTTGGGAGACTGTTTGTTAGGGATGTCTTTGTCATACTTTGGTTGTTGTGGATTTGTAGACCCAAACTCCCGTTTGTTCTAGTGCTTAAATTTCTGCTCAATTTTAACAGCATATCAATAGGCAGCACCAAATGATGAGATGTGATGCCACCCCGCACACCCGCAGGTACGTCCACTCTTACAGGACCTTCTCCTCCTTCTCGGCCCGAAGAGCTCCAAGGCTCTTCTGATTCCCTATCGGGAATCTTCTTTACCCACAGACCTTCTTCCTTGCACGATCCCCTTTCCTTATCTTATTTGGAGGATCGGAACTCATGTTGGCGAGGATCGGAAGTTGGCGATCTAGTTCTGGCACATCTAAGGAAGGAAAGGTTCCTGAGAAATATTTTTGAGGTGAGAAGTTTTCATGGTTTGGCGAGCTTCTACCAGAAATTCATCAGGAATTTCAGCGGAATCAGTGCAGCGATGATGGACACTGTGAAGAAGCGGCATAAGTCATTTCATTGGACAGTGGAGGCTGAGAAGAGCTTCAATTTATTGAAGCGGAAGATCACGGAATGACTAGTGTTGGTGTTGCCGGATTTCCAGAAAAATTTTCAAGTGAAATGCGATGCAAGCGGGTTTGCAATCGGGGTAGTGCTAAGTCAAGACGATAGGACGGTTGCATATTTCAGTGAGAAGCTGGATGAGGCGAAGCTGAAATACTCCACGTATGATAAAGAGTTTTACACTATCATACATACGCTGAAGAAGTGGAGGCATTACTTAATCCCCAACGAATTTGTACTGTACAGTGATAATCATGCATTGCAGTTTGTGACTCAACAAGAGAAGTTGAATCAAAAACATGCAAAATGGGTTGAGTATATGCAGAATTTCACATTTGTTATTAAGCATATTTCGGGTACTTCTAACAAAGTGGTTGACGCTTTGAGCAGAAAATGTTTGTTGCAGCAGGAGTTCAGAGTCAAAACCTTAGGTTTTGATAATCTCAGGGATATGTACGCAGGAGATGCAGATTTTGCAAAAGCGTATGAAGCAGCTGAGAACCTAGTTCTCAGGGATCGTAGTCTGTGGATGGATTATATGATCCAGGAGGGATTGTTGTTCAGAGGCAATCAACTATGTATTCCAAAATGCTCCATGAGGGAGAACTTGTTAAAGGAGAAGCACAGTGGTGGATTGGCCGGACATTTCGGTCACGATAAAACATTCGCAAAGCTGAGCGAGTCTTATTTTTGGCCGGGGATGCAGTCAGAAGTCAAGAAATTTGTTGACAGATGCAGAATATGCCAGCATTCAAAGGGCAGAAAGCAGAATGCGGGACTATATCAGCCATTGCCCATACCAGAGAGATCGTGGGAGGCGATAAGCATGGATTTTGTATTGGGATTGTCGAGGACACAAAGGGGCGTTGATTCCATCTTTGTGGTGGTTGACAAGTTTTCAAAGATGGCACATTTCATTCCATGCCAGAAGACCAGCGATGCGATGCACATCGCAAATTTTTTTTTCAAGGAGGTTATTCGACTTCATGGATTGTCGAAAAGCATAGTTTCGGACAGGGACACAAAATTCATAGGGAATTTTTGGAGGACCTTATGGAAAAAGATAGGAACTAACTTGGCATTCAGTTCTTCTTATCATCCTGATACTGATGGACAAACAGAGGTAGTCAACATGAGTCTGGGAGATTTGTTGTGGAGCTTGGTAACGGAGCACCATAGCAGCTGGGACAACATATTGCCACGGGCCGAGTTTGCATACAACGATTCGGTGAATTGGAGTACAGGCAGAAGTCCATTTTAGGTTGTATATGGGATGTAGCTGAGGGGAGTTTTTGAATTGTAGAATTCAGAACGGACTGCCACTAGCAGCGCTAGTGCAGAAGAATTCGCTGAGGCGATGAGAGATCTTCACAGCAGGGTGAAGCAGCGACTGACAGACTCAAGCCATGAGTATAAGCGCAGAGCAGATCAGCATCGGAGACAACTTCAGTTTGAAGTTGGCGATCTAGTTCTGGCACATTTGAGGAAGGAAAGGTTCCCGAGGGGAACATACAACAAATTGAAAATGAAGAAAATTGGACCCTGCAAGGTCCTGAAGAAATTCGTAGAAAACGCTTATGAGATCGAGTTGCCGGATGGCATTGGGATATATCCAATATTCAATGTTTCATATTTATACCCATACAGGGCAGAAGAAATAGAAACTGGAACTGAGGAGCCAGTGATCCAGTGGATGAAACAGATACCGGTAGCAGAGAAGCCACAGATGGAGCGCATACTGGATAAGAGAGTGGGTAAGAAGACCCGAAGGAAGGAATACTTCAAGTACCTGGTCAAGTGGAAGAACCATCCAAGGGAGGACGCTAGCTGGGAGACAGAAGCGGAAATTCAGAAGCATGGACAAACTGTGTAGGAGCTTATGGACAGGAGCCCATGAAAATTTTCAAGCCGAGGAGTATGATGCAGGAGCATCACCGACTCATAAAGCGAGCAGTGCAAAGGCAGGAAACCGCTTGATCCGGATTTTATGAGCAGAACGAAATGAATACAGATTATTAATAGGTGCTTAACACGAAAATAACAGAGATACAGTAAAACTGGTTTTCTATTAAATAACGAAATAAGCTGAAACTGTAAAAATGCAGCGGAAACAA